>VXAA01003467.1:1628748-1646513 GCA_013399115.1 Anseranas semipalmata
GGCGGGGCCCGGATGTGACACGGGGCGAAGCACTAGGCCTCCGGTCGGCTGGAGGAACCGCACGTCCCCGGTGCCTCGGCCGTGTCGCGCGGCCAGGAGGCGGGGGACGGATTGTCTAAAGGAAACGTGTAAATATATATATAAGCGTACGTGCCACTTAAGCTCGTCTAATCTAACAACATTTCAGAGTGAAAACTGGGATTGTGGGGTAATTTTCTAGCATGCATTGGAAGCTTTGCTTGTGTAGAATATGTAAATGAGATAACCTCATAAGCTGTAAATAAAACCTGAAGGAAGCATGGTTTACAGCACGGCCCTGTGTCAGTAACTAATACCACCCCCTCACATTTTGCAGCTTGTTCATCGTGGGACCCTCACCTCATTATTTGGAAGCCACTAAATAATACACACAAGAGTAGTGTTTTCCTCCTTGCCTCTGGTGGGAACCTTAGGTATAAAAAAACCCAACTCTTGTGCTAGATCGTAGAGTGGCTTGGGTTGGAAGGGACCTTAAAGACCATCTAGTTCCAATCCCCCTGCCATGGACAGGGATGCCACCCACATCAGGCTGCCCAGCGCATCATCCAACCTGGCCTTGAACACCTCCAGGGCTGGGGCACCCACAGCTTCCCTCAGCAACCTGTTCCCGTGCCTCACCACCCTCTGAGTGAAGAACTATTAGATGATATAATAGGCCTTCGTATTTGACCTGAATTTTGGAGAACACACATGTAGATCACTTCAGTTTTCTACAGTTTCACAGTTCATAGATGACAATGGAAAAAAGATACTGCAACACTGCAGTGCAGTGTGACATCCCGTGTCTTTCTGCCTCTTCAGGAAAGGTGTTTGTACTAGTTCCAGCCACCTCCATGTACAATTAAAATGCATGCAATTTTAATCAAGCTGGAACTATTTACCTCTCATAATTCCATTTAAGGATGGAAATGCTACATTTTGATAGTGTAGAATTATACAGGGATAAAAACGGAAAAAGCTGAATTCTTTGCTTCATGAAGCTAAATATCAGACAAAACGTGCTTCTAAAAAACATTACAGAAACAGAGGAAAAAGCCAAAATACACTCTAAGCTACAACATGGGGAATCAAAGGAAACAATGTTTTCCAAGCTCCAGCATTAATAGTAAATTTGTGTTCCAAATATAATAGGATATTTATCCTTATATTTTTGTATTTGTCAAGCACCTCCTATTAACGTCAGGTCAGCAGGGAATCAATACTCATTAATCTGCAGCTATGTGGAAAATCTAAATATCAAAGGGAGTGCATTTCCATGTATAATGGAAAAGTAAATGCAGATGCAAATAATGGAACAACATCTAAAAAGAAAACATATTAGGCTGAATTCCGGAAGAAAAAAAAACTTTAAGTCCTACTCGGTCCCTGAAGGGACATTATGGAAACTTTATTGCCCAATACATTTAAAATTAGCCTGAATAAAAGATCTAGCAAAATCTGATGCAGAGGCCAATCATGCACCATCAGACTGAACAGGATAACCCAATAAACAAGTTCAAACTCCAGCACTCAGTAACACTCCACGTAGACATATGAAAGCCAACTTTTATGAGTCTCTTTCCTGAGCCAAAGAACATAAGCTCTTTAGGGGTTCACTATTATTACATTACCTGTGGACAGTGAGGGAAATATGAAAGAGAATAACATAACTATTTCAGGACTGAGACATTCAGTAGATTCCACCAGCTAAACTCCTTGTCATTTAGTACAGATTCTGCTATTCCTACTACTGCAAGATTAATAATACAGTACTGTCCCCAAATCCATATTTTCCAAAAGAAACAAAGCAGTAGGCAATGCTTATCTAAACCTTGCTTCTTCCTTCATTAAGTTAGGGACAGCACAGGGGAGTCCTAATCAAAGCAACAGAATTACTGGAAAAGTCAGTTCTATATATGGTACAGAAGCTATACTTATTTCCCACTAGTAGTAGTTACAAACAATTCTACTCAAGTGAGACACAATGGAAGTTGCAGGATGGACCGCTCTTCCATGGTTTCTCCAATTAATCCTCTAGAAGTTGCAAGCATTAATGGAATTAAGCCACTCAATTTTACATATTATACCATAATTAAAATGGAAAAGCATAATGGATTCCTTGTTTTAACAAATTTTAAGTTAATTATCTAGGAAGTTTTTTTGAAAACAAAAACTATTCCATTTTACCTTTGAGTTTCTAGAGAAGGCTTGCAATAGAAGCTAATTCACTGTTACAGTGCTCGTAATACTGTCATTTTCAAATATCACTAGAATTAACTTCTGTTAACAAGGAATAGTAGCTTATTTTTGTATGCTTGCATGCATTTTAATGGAGAAATTCTGTACAAGCCAACAGCTTTATAAGTCATTCACACCAGGTGAGGAACCATGGATTCCTGGGAGATGCTCTAGCAACATTGTTCTGTGGGACTCATGCAGTTTCCCATTGCATTCAGTAAGCAGTCAATGGCTCAATAAAAGCCAAAAAGAATCCAGCAACCATGAAGTGGCCACAATCTACAGAACCCCATGTACCAGCTTTCTCTGCAGCAGCATGCAGAGATAATTACAAGGCTGGACAAAAGCAGGCAGTTGGTTCAGGCAGCTTTTGCTCCTGTAACACCTGAGTAGGTAGCAGCCCCTATTAAAGCCAAGATACTTCTCATTTGCAGTGGCTTTTTTGGGCACTGAGGCTACCCCTTCTAGAACACTCCATATAAAGATATTCTTCCAAAGCATTGCATAAGGGTCTATGGTTTAGCTATCAATAATTTAGACTGAATTGTAACAAAATAGACACGTGAAGTGATTCAGAAGCCTAGAAGTTTGTTTTGTCCCCCCCCCCCTTTTTTTTAATATATTCAGCCTCAATAAATTTTAGCTCAAGTTGCACAGAACAATTCACATTGGAGTTTAACCTCTTGTACAGTGCATATTAAAAAAGTACATTTCCTTTTACAGAATTTGGATAGGAAATACATAGTCATTTACCTTACTGGAATTAAGATACCATTGGCATTTCAATGGCAACTACAGGGGAAAAAAATCACTCTTGACAATGTACGTTACAGTGTGCTACAGAAAGTTTAAAAAATTTCAGGTATTTCATGTCACCCTTGCTTTTATTTAATTTTGAAGAATATATAGAGACATTAACATCACAAATATTTGCTTCAGTTTATACTATTTTTTTAAAAAATAGTAATTGGCCAATAAGATTGGAAGTGTTTTATTACTTCTTTGAATTCATTAGCCATGATACAATGTCAAAAGCACCAGTCAAGACAGAAATAAATAACACAATCTCATGTTAGAAAGTTGCAAATACAGTATATTAAATTATAGCAATATGCTGCTTCACACCAACTGATGTAGACAGCACACTAGGGAGACAGTAGTTTTACTCACGATCATTGAAAAGATCTATTACCAGAACAGGGGAACTGCACACCCAACTAAAAAGCATCATTCTTTCTTTTACCGATTTACTTTATGAATTTAATCAAGGGCTTGAACTGGCAGTTTTGGAAGTTCAACATCCCCTTTGTCTAGAGGTAACAGGAGTGGTACAAAGCTTTTCACAATAAGCCCAAAAGCCAAAGCTTTCATGTCTTTGTAGTCCTTTCTTTCAGGCTCATTCCTGCACCAGTCAGTTTAAACCCACATCTTAGGTCCTCCTTAGTACATAGTAAAGACAAGTTCAGTGCAGGCAGAGGAATCCTGTTTCACATGTGCAACATTAAAACCATAGTATTACGAAACTGCATTTCAGGGCATCTGAGCAGAACATCTATGCAGCTTTTTGGGGAGCATTGCATCAGTCAGAACTGAAGGAAATATGACTTACAGTCCCTCTGGGGAAAAAAGTCCATACAGAAAGCCATATTAAAAATATTAAGGCAAGGCCTCTACAATTGCACACCACTTCAGGCCTGAATTAAAACATGAATACTCTATTACTTAGATGTTTCTCTATTTTCTCTTTTATGGCCTACAGCAAAGTTTTCCACTGCAGAAAATAGTGGAAAAAGAAAATTCTCTACTGAAGGCCTAGTACATGTCACTTGCATGACATCTGTCATGGTCAATAGAAGACCATAAACACGTCCTTTTCTAGGCAGGCATTTGAAAAAAAAAATCTGTCGGGGAAAATGGATGTAATGTATACTGTAGTGAAATCACTTTTTATATAAAAACTAATACATTTGGACAGATGCACTGTAAAATAAACAGCTTATACAACAACTAAAGTATGAAACATCCAAGACCCACTACAGCAGGTCAGATTGTAGAGAAAGCCAAAAGGAAAATCTCTATTTTTTAGGTTTAACTTCATCACTGCTTTAATGTAATGGCTGTACTTTAAAAAAAAAAAGTACATGTATATATATGACCATTCAGGTGAGGAAAAACATTCCCATGATTACTCAAGCTCAAAAAAATTAACTGTGTTACATTATGCCAGTGATTAAATCTTATTTACAAGATTATATACTATTCTGATTCTTAGTAACGATGCAATATCTAAATTAAAAATACAGGGATGGAATTAGGTTCTGGTTGTTAAAAGCTTCCTAATTCCTTGGAGTTTCTGAGTCTGGAAGAAAAGAAATGAAGTCAAACAATTTTGTGCCTCAACATATTTTACATCTAGATCAATTTTTGTTATCTAGTCCCATGACTCAGTAACATGGTTTAAATTAGAAGCCTGTAACAATTGTGACATAATACAGAAGACAACAAATTCTTGTTCACAAACTAATTATTGTACTCACTGGTAAACTTCCATTTTGTAATTATTTAACTAATATGTTTCCAAATACCTCTGGACAAAGAACCAAATTATTCATTTGGAAGCATCAAATTTCTGGACATTTTCCTTTCCCCCCAAACACCTCACCAATCTCCAAATTTGTACTTTGAAGAATTCTACAGAAACATTGCACAGACTTTGTACCACAAGGGCTTATACATTCAAAGGCAGCTTTCTGGAGTGCAGATCCATCCATTCACATTGGGAAAAAAAGTTCACATAAACTCCAAAAATAAGAAAATTAAGTAAAACCTAGTGTGACTTTACACCAATAAGAACAACAATAAGGACAATTACTATAACAAACAAAATTAAGATAACAAGCATCTTCCGATTCTTCTTTTGATATTGCTCTGCCTATAGAAACAGAAAAGAAAAAGTTAATACTTAGATTTCTGCAAAGCTCTAATTAAGCTCTAATAAATAATTAAGTACATTTACCTCAATTTTTCTTTGGTAATTTGACTTTTCATATGCTGTTTATTGCAAGCAACTCCCACAAAATAACTCCAGTCCAAAGACTTCAGTGAAGGTAAACATACACTAAAGTCATATTTATCCATATTAAATAGAAGACTATAAAGAAGAATGCATCCTCACGTTGGTTAAGCAACCTTACTGTGAATTCTTTTCAGCAGTCCTTGAAAAGGTTCTATGCCTTCACAGGATATGTAAGCTATACAGAAGAATGATACTTTATTTGCAAGGACACTTAGCTATGAGGACTGTGGAAACAAAAATCAAGCAACTGGGTATGTGAAAGTCTGAACAGTAAAAATTGGTAAGATGTTTTAACTCATTTTGCTGATAGAGCATTTCTGTATTACAGCTGGAGGACATTAAAATTCTCAACAATACTTCATTTTTTAATAGGCATTTTTGTTGTACCTGATTCAGCTGTGCATTTTCATTAATTTCAATTAGAACTGAAAGCTTTCATTTTGTTTTGGTTCTCAGTTTTCTGCTTCATTCCTTCTTTCTTCTAACCACCTTTTCTCATCCCTTTCCTCTTTTTCCCAAGGGAATTAAAACGTGGAGAAAACTCTCCAAAAGCCAAATGAAAGTCTCCTAATAGAAACTAAACAAAACAAAACTTGCATTTAATTCTTTTTTTAATTAATAAACCTTTAATATGTAACGGGAAAAAAGATATTAATTCTTTTCCTTTATAGTCCCTGGAAAAAAAAAATATATGTATCAGATCTGCTAAAGAGGAATTTTTTGACCTGAAGCTATGTAACATACAACCACTGCAATTATTTACTTAATCAGGCTTTAAGTATCACAAAGTCTGACAAAGTATCACAACTGATTCCCACTTTCAGTTGAAGCAGGAATTAGTAACTAGCGATTCATAACACCAGACTTCTGGAGTGAATTAATGTAATTTCTGTGAAAGTGCTGTCTAGGTAGTTTACAATAATTATGCCAATTAAAACAGAAAATTGACATATATTAAATCAGAATAGGGTTAACAACAGTACTAAAAAGAGCAGGGTATCTGTATTTTACATTACTATTCAGACATGTATGTTTTCCATGATAGGCGAAAGAATTTTTATGCTATACTGAAAACACCTGATCTCAAGCATATATTGCATCAAAAATCCATACTCTAATCAGCATTCCAAGCAGGGGTTTGCTGACAATTCATTAACTACCACTAGACTAGAAATAGCATTGATTCCAATTGATTCATTTATTTCCAGTTCAGTTTGTGCAAATTGCTTGCAATTACTTTAAGCCTTGTTTGCCAATGGTCAATGCCTTATTTTAGTGACCTCCAACTTACTTTTATGTATAACAAGAATAAACCTAGAACTAATTTATTTTGCTTTTCTTCAAGTTAGTTTTTGCTGTGCATATTTTACAAGTCTGCCATAATATCAAGTTGAACACATAGCAGTAAGACGTCCACATTTCCAAAACAATCTGTTCTATTTAGAGGTTTTTGCATAAACCTCTCATTCTAATTTTTCCAGCAATGGAATGACTGAACTGAGCTGACAAGTCAGAACTTAGCTTAAAATCAGAACAAAACAAAAAAGCCAGCAAAACAACAACCACAGAAATCTGTGTTCTGCTGCCAATTGAAACTTTTCAGATGTTCATAGTAAAGCTTCACATTAAAAGTATCAAGTTGGACCTAACTTCTAATAAGTGTCACATGGTAAGAGAAAACATTCTTTCTTGCTACTCATGCTATTGAGATAACATTTTCAAACTAGGATATATTAACTGACTGAAATCTACAGCAAGGTACCCAATAACCAGTCCGCTTTTAGAAGTGCTGGGCTCTCAAAACAACAGTGAAGAAGGAATTGCAGATACATCCCACCAGTTCAGCAATATAAAAGATCAAAGCACATTGCCTGGCTGCATAGAAAATTATTTGAAATTAACACTACACTTCAAGCATGATGTTAACAAAAGTTACATGGAAAGTTCCTACTACAGTACAGTAGGACATATCATACTGTACAGCAATCACTTCTAACAAGGAATATGTCTAAATGAAAAGTGACTGAATAACTTAATGGCTAGAAAAGATAATTAGATATGCCAAACAGCTTAAATATTGTGTCAGCTTACCTTATGTAGTTGTTTTAAACCTTCTTCAGTTTTGATACATGACTGCTCAACATTGTAGTCAATTCTATCTAGAACTGTTCCCTAAATGAAATAGAGAGAGAGAATGAAAACCAAGTTAAACCTAAACAAACTGCACAAAAAATTATTGCTATGAGCAGCAGGGTAATAAGCAATGCTCACAGCAAACAGCTGTAAAAGTTCACAGTTTACATAGTTCATTAGAAGATCTAGTTGGAACTTCTCTACAGGACCTCCTTGCTCATTGCCTAACGGGCAGCTCTGTCACAATCTCACAACACAACCTCTAATAATTGCCATAATCCCAGCTCAGGTAATTTTGGCTGACATATTTAACCTAAACTGAATTTCTGTAAGAAATAACCAACAGAACTCTAGAATTCTACATTTTTCTAGTCCAATAGCCATGAAAAGTGAGTTATTACTTTTTCCTCAGTAATTCATTTTCTTGCAGATTTCAAGCAGAAGAAACCTTAGCCTGAATAAATAAGTTTGGAAAAGGAGTACATGAAAACACGGTATTACAACAGGAAGAGTCTGGAAACCTTAATGCTGCATGGAATCTCTTATCTCTTACTAACAGTGTGGTGTTGAGGTACCTGTTCTACTATCATTGCTCCCAGGTCCCTAAATATTTCATTGAGATCGGAGATTGACTGTACAATCTGACGGATTTCTCTTTCCCGCTCTTCCACCAGTAACGTGTTTTGCTCCACCAATGCTAGCTGGTCATCTGTAAAACCCTGTAAAAATAAAAGATTTAGGTGTTATTTAGGTGTTCTAGAGTGAAAACTCTAGAAATAATTATAGCGATGAGACTCAAAAACTCAACAATCCTTTTTGAATTTTGATAGCAGACAACTGTTCAAGAAAAATCTTACTGTATTTTTAAAACAGTTTTAGGGTCACTAAAATAACCTGGTCAGCTATTTATAGTCTTAGTATAGAAAATTTGAATCTTGAATCCTGCCTAAACACACAACCAACTTACTTTAAAATGAGATCTGTCCTAAACCAATATTTTTTATTGATATACAAAACCAGCACAGGTAGGTAGTCTTGTAGTTATGGAACATCTACTGATTAATCAGCATTACAGAAAGTCCCAGAATGTCACTCTTATTTAGAGAACAAGTGAAAAGCCTCATATACTAGATTAGCTGAAAAAACTGCCTTGCCTTTTTCCATAAGTTTTCAGTTGAAAAGCATTACAGATACAAGTATTTTGCTGCACTATTAGATGGGACAAAACAGAACAAATTCCAACATTGCTTAGAAATGTAGTATACCCAAACTCCACAACAAAGTAAAACAGAAGGTGCCTAGTACCTCTGTTCAACATAACTGCACAGAAACAAAATCCTTACATCATTATTTGCAACAATTTGGAATACTGAAAATCTTCAGTTACACTTTACAGTACCACCCTCCACCCAAACTCAGCATCACACCAACACAATTCTCTAATAATTTCTCTTGCATATGGCCAGAAAGGTAGGGTGACAAAGGACAGCACTGTATTTACAGATCTTCCAGTCCCTGTCAGTCATACAAGGAGAACTCAGTAGCCAAACTGAGTTCCGTCACACAAATACTGAGGCTGACAGCACAATTGTCTTAACATCAACAGCAATATTAATCAGGAAAATGCATCACAAATCTGCAGAAATAGAATTTTTATGTAGTTTGGTGCTCGTGGCATACTGTTTTGATATTTTCATACTAAAACTAAAGGTACATTAAGAAGTTTCTTTGTATTGAATTTCCACAATAATATCTTAACTTACTCTGTCATAAAGTGTATCATCCTCCCCATCATCCATCAGTGGGACTGAGGTGTCAAAGAAGTGTTTGGATCTTTCCTCTCTATTCTTCATGCCTGTGAAAGACAAACTACGTTGGAGCACAACGTTTCACACATTGAAGTAATTCAGTTTTCCTATCACCCTTCAAAATTGTGTAGGTAGGAGAGTATTTTCCAACAGCTTTTGGAGGAAACATGATAGATGTCAGAGTAAAAGTAAGGTCTGAAGCAATAGATAGAAAAGCATAAGCAAAAATCTAGCTGATAAGTGACAAATGGTGTCTAAATTCTAATTGTCACATAGGCTTACTACTTAAAGCATAATATATTCAACCACGCTTACAAAACACCAATTAAATCAGTGATTTTAAGTCATTATATTCCATGAAGTTAAAAAATTAGGTGAGGTAAGAGCCTTAAAGTGTGATCAGTCTGGACTATTTTCTAACAAATTCTCTCAGGAATATCCCTCTTCTGAATTGTGATCCTCAGTTCCACCTGTACCATTTATACCAGGGGAGGAAGGAATTGCAGTATTACATCTGAAGATCAGTATTACATACAAAGATTTTTTTTTATTATTTTTTTTTGTAACATTAAAATAAGCTTACTTTGCCAAATACAGAATTGAACAGAATGTGAGACTTCAAACAGGATATTCCATTCTTGATCTTTTTATTGATGCACAATTTGAATTCATCACAGACCACCTTTTAAAGTTTAATCTATCACAAACTACCAATCTAATATAATCCTGGTGGTCCTGTGACCATCACTTAACTTTTCTGTACCTTCCCCAACAAGAAAATAAGCACACCTTAATAAGTGCTTTCCACAGAAAGTACCCATGCATTACTGTATCTCTTATGCTTACGTTTGAGATAGTCAGACTGTGCATGCCTAAAGTTGGTGGATAGGTCCTGAAGGGACTGTGCTAAGGAAGACACTACATTCCTGAGAACACGTGCTTCTTGTTCTGTACAACTACGTGACCTGCTCTGTAAGACCTGGACTGCTCTCTGGCATCTGTGAAATAACTGAAAAAAACAACTCCATTAGTATAATACAGCACACACAATTTAAATATCACATTGCAAAAGTTCCAAAGAATAATATCTTGATTTCTAGATTTTTAAAATTAATTTCTTATTGCCCAGTGCAATGTTTAAAAAGGCACGGACACACAGAATATAGATGAACAACTTAAATGTAACAGGATAGCAGAGTAACACAAGCACTTCTGACCACAGGCATTTGCTTCATCATAACTATTTGGACTGGAAGACATAGAATATGCTTGTGGATTTCTGTTAGATAGCTGTAAATGTGATTTAATTAAGTCTTCCAATCGTATTCCAAGATGGAAAAACAAACAGGTAAGTCACTCACTGAAAAGTTCACTGAGATGGTAAGTCCAGTACCAAGCATAAGAGCCCAAGACTTCTGTCTCACTAATACTGACTAGAGAAGAAATGCTTTATTCCAAGGAAACCACTGTCTCATCATAATATGCATTACAGATATGTCAACGGTGGTTTAGAATTGAAAGTAATCTGTACCTGTGTGATCTCTTGGGTCGTTATTTCTATTGCACGTTCTTCTTCACTGCTGTCATCCAGTGTTGGTCTGTTTAGATGTTTATCATGAAGACTGGCTAATTCTTTCATCTTCTGTTTAACCCTGGCAATATCATACTGAATCTAAAACAGCAAACCCAACAATAAGGAAAGGGAAGTGACTAATGTTTCAGAGGAACAGATTCTGACAAATGCTGGACAAAAATATTGAAAGACATCTTTAACAAAAAGCAGACCTAAGATCATTATAAAACAAAAAGCTAATGGCTTAACTGAAAACTCAGAGTATGAGTTTGCTATTAAGCCTCCTCTTGTTAACCTAAGAGAAGAATGCTGCTCTCAGATATGCTTCATTAAGTTGGAATAATATATTTATCACCATATAATATAGTAAGAAAGGCTTAGCCAACTTTCAAAAATATAAATGAAAATTCAGGTCACACCTTCAACTCTGCCAAACATGCTACAGACTGAACTTAACAGTTTAAGTTAAATGACTTGCTTTCAAACTAGCCATTAAAATAGATCTGTAAGGATGATTATTGCCCTAGTATGAAGGAGACTGATCACCTTCCTGAACACAAACTGATGACATGACATGTTTTAAGAATACATTTTAAAAGGATTTTCTGAAAGTCAAGAGCTTCACACTCCAAATACTGGAAAAGGTTCTTAACAGGATACCTCCAGAATCATTCCCTCACGTTTGTCCAAATATTTCCATAACTTGTAGCTCATCTGTACTACACACACAGGAAAAACTCTCCTGCTAAGACACTAGCACTTTGTTTTCAAATAGTAAGCTGCTAATCTATTTAATTGGACCCCTCAAAGAGTTCAAAAAGACTAGAGGACATGCTAAGTTTTTTGTACCCTCTCTTCTAAGTTTACATCTGAGAAGAACTTCGCTTTGCTGAGAGCTTTAGAACCTTCCTGAAGTCTCAAGTCCAAGTGCTCAGCTACAGCATGTCTATCCTAGTGGCCCAAGTATATATAGTACCAATACTGGGCTCCCACTGATGATCAAATCCAATCTTCTGGAATTCCTCCTCCTGGACAATCTCCATTTGTTTCACTTGCAATATATCCTTCAAGATAATAAATCACAACTTGCCTGACATTTTCTCTAAACAGGGGTGTCAGAAGTTAGAAAAAATGCTTGCTTTAATCCTTCTAATATTACTTCTATCATAAAACTTGCGGCATTGACAACGCAACTGACAACACGAGAGAATTCCTACATGAGAAAAACTTTGTGTTGGATCTGATATACAACTTACTTCATCTGCTCCATCCACCCATTTGGGAGGTAAGCGTTTTGTTACTCCAATTGCTGCTTCAGGATCTAAACTTATTCCTGATACCAGTGCCATACGATCATCAGCAAGCTACAGAAGATAAAAGAAACATCCTTAAAAAGAGACAGCAAATCAACTTTACTCAAATTAGACGCAAATCCTTGACAGAAGATCATGCTCCACATTTTCTGGTTTGTCCCCCATATACTAATGAACTATGTTCTCCCACTTCCTATAGAATCTGAAAGATGAAAGTTATGGTAAATTCTTAGCAGATTTTGAAGAAGAGATGTCATTGCAGTGAGAATTCAAATAATTCTTACATTGGTACACTCCAATTGGTACATTCATATTAGGCAATGATTCACAGCCAACAGAACCTTATCAGTGGTTTAACATCATTCATACTGGGCCAGGCAAATCTGACAATCTCATTTTGGAAAATCTTCAAATAAAAATGTTCATTGTATCTCCAAGAAGTAAACTTGCAGGAAAACAGGTGGAATAATTCTCAAAAAAATTCCAGAGATCGTCAGAGTAAAATAAGACAACATGCCAGCCAGCTTACACACTGCTTTCTACAGATTCATAGCAGTGTTGGGGATGGGGCAAAGATGGAGAAAGAGTAAAAGAAACCCTGTATCACAATAGTAGTCTTAATTTTGAGTAACTCAGGTGCAACAAATTAGAGGTTTATATTACTGAAGACAGGCACACTGATGTACAGCAGTACTGTAGCAGCCACAGGAGGGTATGATATACTTTTTGGAGACTATTTTGGGGGGAAAAGAATCCAATTTATAGGGTTGAAATATTAAAAGGCTTTGGAAAAAACACATAACTAATTACAAATATTTTTAAAGTCACAAAATGCCTGTGATAAATTTATTAGAATCTTTTCAAATCATACTTTCGGATGCAGGTTGAATAACTTCAACATTGAGAAAGCTTAAATATGACAACTACAAAGGATTAAGAACATAATGCCTTTTTAAATTTAAAAATGCTCAGTTTGGCAGAAACTAAAAGCCATGGTCAAATCTTGAACATGCAGGTACAGTTTATCTACTTTGATAACCTGGTAAAGCATGCTATTCACCCTCAACGAAAATTCTTTTGTTAAGGACAGTATTAATATTACAGACCTTTAAACAGTTCAGAAGGTTTCTCTTGGTAGGGTTTAGAAACTTTTGTAAATAGACACAGTGCTATAGTGCAGGTACAAAGAAACCCATTTCTTACAACAGTGCAGTGTTGGATGAGGCTGTCTAGAGAAAGCATGGTATTTCTGTTCTTGGAGGTTTTCAAGACTTGGCTAAACTAAGTCATGGATGACCTCATATAGATGACTAACAGTCCTGTTCTAAGCGCAAAGTTAAACTAGAAGATCTCCAGAGTTTCCTTCCAACAAGCATGCCTATGATTCTCTGATTTAAGACTGAATATACCACGTAACAGTGTGCAGGGTAACAAAGCAACATTTAGCCGTGGGGCCATATATGCTCAGTCATCTTCCTCCTCTGAGGAGAAGGAAGGGAAATGGATGGAACTGGAAGATGGTACTGATTTTTTCAGGTTGTCAGTTGAACCAAGCTTTGTAACTCCAGAGATAAGATATATTCATTTATTGGAGACAGAAAAGGGTGTTATAAAATGACACCACTTGAAATGTACCCAATTACTTCACTGTTTGTTCTCAGGGAAGGATTTCATGCAAAAACTCACTTCCTAGTTCTCCCAGATCTCTAATTTTCCTGTATCAGACCTGGAAATCTTTGTAGTCCCCCACCCCTTTTAAAAGCCAATACTTCTTCCCTGAAAGCCTGTTTTTGTTATTGCTGACATTGTTTTTTTGACCAAAGTTTATACAACTTATGCATAGCATAAAATACTGTTAATAGCTTCACTGTACCATATCTCATATGCATACAATAAGTCACACTAACTTATATGTATAAATACCATATCATTTCACAAAATGTTCGTCTTCTCTATGCAGCCTTGTCCTCCTACTGTACACAAAGACACCTCATCCCATATAATGAGATTCAATAAACTTGCAGAATAAGGAAAGGAACGTTTTAGCTCAGCGATGTATGCTTGATGCACCAGGACAAAATAAAATGTGAAAAACAATACCTCATCCAACTCCTGAAGCAATTTGTGGATCCCATCAGCCCCATCCAGTTAGAGACAGCGAAATATAAAAGGAAAAAAAGAGACATAGGACAGATATAGGATATGGTCAGTTGACAAAATACTAGGTTTTCTTTATTTTCTTAAACATGATGGTTTATGAAGAACAAAACAAATTGACTTTTAAAACACTATTCAATAGAAGTACAATATCATGATATATTTGAGTCAGCATTTGCTTGATGCACAAACTTTTTTATTTCAGTTGCTTGGTTAACAGAGAGAACATAAGAGATCAGGTTAAAAGCTTGTTTGATTTCCATACTAACTGCACAGTGAAGTTTCTAGTTACTAAAATTTCAAATTGAAAAACTGAAATATATTGAAGCATGACAGCAAGGGTAATTTGACTGTAGTATTTAACACTTACTGGTGAGTTAGAAGGTTTGACTATGATTGGAGGACCCACATACAAACTTTAGTAAGACATTTATTGATAAGCAACCCAGTTATCACAGGATAAAACAGACAGCATATGACAAAAAGCAAAAGCAAATGCAGTTTATGCTCACTTATGTATAAACTTCAATTATGCTCTAGTTTCAGGTACTATTAGTCTTACATGCATTCAAAAAAACCCCAAAGACTATCATCTGCAATGTATCTGCACCTTCACAACTCATCACTCTTTGTACCATAGGGGGTATGTGTGAGCATGTGAGATCTAAAACAAGGACAAAGTACTTGTGGTTTAACAAAGCAGCAGGCTTCAATTAATAATCTTTTATCCTATACCAAGCTTTTGAAATACAACTATACTGTTAAGAACACTATTTTGATTATGAGAGTTTAAGGAGTGGTTGACTGTCAGCATGAGAATGCATCTTCCAGGGCAGTATGCAGTTTTTGACATACAGCTCACATAATAAAGGATTTCTTCAGGAGAAGCCTGGGGAGTGAACCAAGATAAGCCAAAGCACAATGAGCTAAAATTTGCAACACTGCCCTACTGGTATTCAGCAACTCTGCTCTGAAGATATCACCCAAAAGAAAAAGTAACTAGCTGTAACAGTGATAAGCACCTTAGAAACATGAAGGCGAAGAGCTCACACTACCATCTTTACACTTCTTGCCATGCTTGTAGTAGGTAGCTACTCATCTGCTTCACAAGACAGTAACAATTTCCAACCACTTAACTTTGGTTATATTTGAATGAGCATCCTAGAAAATGCTTCAGTTCATGTTAACAAACACTGTAAATAAACGTTTTATGCAAGTGCTAAGTATTATTGCACTCACTGTTCAGTAAAAGTAGTTTTGCTGCTCAGTAGTCTGTATGCAAGTTCAACTATCCCTTTCTATGTAATATCAAAAAATTCCAAGGATCAAAAAAATGATATCGATATTGGCAAATATTTTTTGCCACGAACCAAATGCAATGCCTAATTAAGCATGTATAATACACATTACTGCTGATATTTCCTGGTCTGTAAATGCAATTCAATATGTAGGTTGTATAGACACAGGTGTAATAAAATTAAAAATGAACAAAGACTGTTCAATGGCAACTCATCAGTTGAAGTAAGTTTTGCATCATGAAGCACTGCTTTTCCTAAAAAACGCATTAGTAGAAAGCAATTTAGAAAGATGAGACTGCCAACAGGTATTTACTGGAGGTTCTTACAAATAAATGACAAATTTGAAGAAGCAGCTTAAAAAAAACAGTAAAGCTGAGCTGCCAAACTGTTTCATTACTGCAATCAACAGTTTTTAAGCACCCTTCTAAAGCCCTCAGGAAATTGCTTTTATAAACACCTTTTTGTACCTATTTTGGGAAGAATTATTTTGAAAATTCTGAAGCTTTCAAAGCAACCTTCAATTTTTAAGTTTTCCATCACAGTTCGACCAGGTCAAAACTTAGAGAAAGCCACATAAAATGCCACAGAACAAATAGCTTTTTGAAATTTCTGTAATGAGGAATCATACGAGAATCTACTGACTTCCCCCTCTCACAGATGACTTCCAGTATTATTTGCATTTGGGGAAAAAAAGATAATGGACATCAGAACAAACTATGGAAAAATTCAAGCAATGGGAATAATCTACAGTACTGTATTGAACAGTGCCCACACTGCCGCAAATAGAAGAGTTCTGCTCTATGAAATAAGTTACATTTTTTCACTGAGGAGACAGCAAAAAAAAAGCAATGGACAAAAACCTCATGTCAGCGCTAACATGAAGTTATTTGAACGATAACTGCACTATTTATGAAGTGAACGGAGACGTGATCAGCCCAAGGACAGACCTCTTCTATTCATTTTACGTGTAGCGATGGGAAGAAGGAACCATCAAGGTGGGGAGGGAGGGGCAAGAGGAGAGGGAGAAAGTGCAGAGGACGGTGGGGTTCTGAGGAGGATCGGAGCACGGGAGCCGGGGCGGGAGGAGCGGGGCACACAGCTCGGCTGCCTGGCAGCCCTCGGCGCAGCAAGGTACAGTAGGATGAAGGGAGGAGACTCACCGCAGCAGCCATGCTACGTGAACTCAGAGGGCTGGAGGAGCCGTAACTACTCACTTGCTCGGCCAGCAGCTGCCGGCTCTGCACCGCGTTGTTCCGCAACAACAAGAACGCGTNGGACCCGCGGGCAGAGCCGGCGGCCCACGCCCCGTCGAGGCCCTCTCAGAGGGCCCGGGCAAAGGCCCCTGGCGCCGGGCGCCCCCGGCCCCCGGCCCCGTGCATCCCCCCCGGATCCGCCGGCAGCCCCAGCAACGGCCCGGCTCACTTCCGCGTTGTGCATCGCTCGGCGCCTTCCGCCCTGCCCGCCTCTCCGCCGCTCCGCCCGGGGCCGCCGGCCGCAGCACCAACGTTCCGGCTCTCTGCCGGCCCGGTGCCCCCCAAGGGCAGGGGAGGCAGAAAGCCCCCCAAGCAGCCCAAACGGCTGTGAAATCCCCCATAGGGCTGACACCCAACAAACCCCATAGCTCCTGGCATTGGTGATGGTGGTGCTGAGGGGTATTAGTGCCTTATGGTGGTTGCCCTTAATGAGAGCCAGGTGTGGGCCTGCAAGAAACAGCAGCCTACTCCTCTCCCACCTGTCACTGGGCTGCCTTGATGGTGATAGGGAAACTAATAAAGGTCATAGCATAAAGACGACCTAACATTTCCATAAAGTTTCCAGTTAAATTTACTCTGTATGTTTACACCTTCTCACTGCTTTGAAGCATCTCTAATAGGCACTGTTTTGGTTCAAAGTATAATATTGTAGTATGACTGTTTTGATTTGATTGCTCGTTTACTTTTTTCCTCTGAGTCCCCAGCACCATCCAAATTTGCTTTGCTTTCAGTGAATTCTGTTTTCCAAAAAAAACCTCACACAGGTCTTTTTGTCAGCTCTGACCATTGAAAAATCAGGACATTCTCCAAAAATGAACAAGCCATTTAAAATGACAGCATTGGGTTTGACTTTCTGAAAGAGGCTTTTTAATTAGGCGGTGGCCAAAATTATTATTAT
>VXAA01003467.1:1646577-1724544 GCA_013399115.1 Anseranas semipalmata
AAAAAAAAAAAAGTATTTAAACATATGGAAGGAACAGTGACTGTAATCACAACCACATTTGGTTGTGATTTGTCCACACTGCTTGGACAGATTTGTACGATGAGAAATACAAAGAAGTATCCCTTTGCTGGTATGTTTTGGGAATTTTCTCGAGCAGCCCTTCTGCCTCAGTGGGAGAGACCCAAAACTTGGAATTTAGCAGGGAAATAAGCTCCAGCCTTGTAAGGATCAATGTACGCATTTCATTTTTCATGGTCTGGTGAAATGTGTTTTCACTTTGGCTGCCTTACAGAGGCTTTAAAAATATATGTATATACTTCATTTCTTCATGCTAATTTTTAATCTACTGTAACAATTTTTTATTCTATGAGAACAGTTTCAGCTAATGATCCTCCAGCCTTCTCTTGGCACTGCTGCTGCAGCTGTAAGTTGAGTGGAATTTCACATGCAGCCGGATATCTCCCAACGATCTTTTAGTTCTGGATGCATGCACACAGAAAACTGGTTGGAATATCTCATTTGGCAACCATGTGCCCAGTGGGAAGGCTTATGCCCCTAATGTGCTGGAAGTTGGTGTACACTGGCCATTTACGTCTTTTACTTCCTGATTTTTGACAGCTTAAAAGGTTTTGAATGTTGGGGATGTTGAGGCTGGGAATTGAAGCAAAGGGTATAAAAAGTATTTGGGACTGGTACATGGAGGGATAAAACTCTGTAAAGAAGGGCTCCAGACCTAACTCGGTGAATAACTACTTCAAAGTGGATATTAGGAATAAGCAAAGGGACTAGAAGGAATGGAAAAAAGGATTAATCAAAGAAAACTACATCTTAGAAGTTAGGAAGTGTAGGCATAAAGGGAAATTTGCCAGAAGTAAAGCTGAGTTAGGCCTTGCAAAGGAAATTAAAACAAATAGCAAAGTGTTCTTCAGGCATTCAGACCAGGAGATGAAGTAGAGAAGAAGTAGGGGTGATGACAAGGGGAGAGGCAGGACACAAATGAATGCCTAATACATAGTGGAAATGTACACAGAGGAAATGAGTGCACAGAGATAGAAATTCTCTCATCCAAGTGGAACAAAACATAAAGATGAAAATGGGACAATTATTTCTGACCCAGACACCTAACAGTGCTCGCCTGTCAAGAATGTATCTGGCTGTGTAACAACATCACTGCAGGAGCAGCGGAACACGATGTGAGAGCAGGAAAAATTGTTCCAGAATTTAAATATGGGAAAAATGATTCAAGTCTGATCCCACTAATATACAAGACTTTTGGATAAATTTAGCAGGAGAGAATAATAGAAGACATGATGACAGATAGAAATGGGCTGAAATACAACATGCATTTACTGAAGGTAGATAGTAGTAGAATAACCTGATGACTCTGTAAGCTAGTTAGTTTTCTAAACAGAAAAAAGCTAGTAGGTCTAATCTATCTGGTAATGAATAAATGTAGGCTGGAAATTATAAGAAAATGTTTAACCTTCAGAGGACTGAGGTCCTGGTATATCCTTCCTATGTGCATGGCAAGGGCAAACAAATGTGCTATGAGGTAACACTCAATCCATTCATAAAAAGGATCATATTTTCTCATGCTAAAACAGCACATATCCCTGAATATATCTTTCTAAGCATATACTGCTAATATTTTGGGCTGTTGCTTCTTGGTGCTAGAGCTCACTGCCATATATTTCACTGCTGTTTGGAGTGCTGTGTCTTCCTTTGATCTCTTATCTGCTTTTTTAATGCCTGTTCTTTTCTGCTGCTTTTAATGAACAATAAGATAGCAATGCTGTGTGCATGCACATATTCCTGCACCCACTGCCTCCCACAGCCAGGGAGGCCTAATCCAAAATGGAGGGAACTTTCCATTTGCTAGTGTGGCATTTGGATCAAGCTTCTGAAGGAAGACAAAAATACTCCAGATTTCAAAATTCTATCTTGAGGCGAATAGCTAAGCATTTCTTTTTAATGGGAAGATAATCAGAGCCATATTTCAAAAGCCGGCTTTTAATGTGCTTGCAATCTCCTTTCTCTCTGTCCAGTTCCTAGCAGAAGGCTGTCTGTATCCTCACTCTTCAGCTGCTCAGGCTGAATCAAGGGCAAACAGACCTTATGCTTCAGTGATCAGATGAAAGTCAATCCCCATGACATTTTATCTTAAGTAATTGAGTAGATACATGGAGAAAGTGAAATACTGCAGTCCTTGGAAGCCTGAACAATTGGCTTTTGCCAAAGGTAGGATTAATGGACCATTAAATGCATTTTGCTATGGCAAATCCCACCATCCTTGGCAGCTGGGAAACTTAGCTGCCAGAAAACTTCTGCTGCAGGGAAGTTTCTAAATAACTAATAAGCAAAGTGACTGGATGAGCTCTGTCATTGCTAGAGACTCTTTTTTTCTGCATGGGAATTGAGGGACCCCTGGCAAAATGGGCCATATTACTACCTTTACCCTGTAGCAGAAGATTTTCAGGCTTCAAGGCTGTCAAACTCAGTTTCTAGAGTGTTTTAATCACTGAAACAGGAATTGTTTGGCCAGTGAACTGGGAGTTTCCTGAGTTTTGGCAATGGATGTGATTCTGACAGCCTTTCTGTAGGTGGTGCTACAAGGCAGTGAGATGGGAGTAAGAATTGTCTAAGCTATTTTTGAAATTCACTCCCTTGGTTTCTTACCAGCTCCTGGTATTTGAACTTTCTTAAAAGAAAATTAGACATAGTTGCCCATAATTTCTTTATTTTGCTGATCTGTAATCTAAATGCACCCAGTGGAAACACAAACAGAGGAGAACTGTTATTTTCTCTGGGTTCAAACTGTTCACATTATCTACTCTTCCTGGAAATACAGTTGAACAAACTGTCTTTTCATATTGATCTAACTTTACTGCAAATTTAACAATAGAATGCGGAATATAACGTATTAGAGAAGATCTGAAAAAGAATAATAATCTGAAAAAGAATAATTAGGTGGTCACGCAGAGACCCTGACTAATGGATGTTTAAATTATAAGGAGAAAGAAATTAATGTCTCTAAGTGGGCTCTGTCCTCTTTTGCTCTACACTGAAATGTCCCCTTGAGTTCAGCTGCTCTTCTGCATGCACAAAAATGGTAGAATGGATTGTGCAAATGTATCAGTACTCCTCCCTTGCTACTGAAATGCAATCAATGCAGGTGGAGCCAAGTCTTATTTAAAGCCGGGTAGGCAGTGAAGACTGCTGTGTCTGCTTGGAGGGGTGGGAGGAATTTTTAATCAAAATTCAACTGCAAAAATTGCTGCTTGCAGGCAGAGATGCTTCACATACATAATAAGACAGGCAACCTTGTTCAAAGGCAGATGTGAGAGTTACAGTCTATGAGTTCCTACCCTGGTCTTGTGACAGGCTAATAGTGCCTATGGTACTTAAACAATGGAACAACTCTGTCATCTAATATTGTGCAAAATTCCTTTCCTCGGCTGGGGACTATATTAAATCTTCTGTGTCACCACAGTGTCAGGTCACCTCTGTAGCAAAGATAAAAGATTGCTCATTGTAGGCATTTATATCTTTGCTTATCCTAATTACCTCTTCAGTAGTCATGTGAAGGTACTGTCTTTAAACTGATGTATCAAATGTCAAAATTTGTCACTGGTCTCTTTCTTGTAAGATATATATCCAAAAATTTTAGATCAAAGTGGGATGCCTAGCTGTCATGGATGTATGGTTTAGCTGAGCAAAAGTTTTGGGGTTGGATGCACAGCAGTGGTTAGATGTCCACCTGCAGAAATAGCAGTGTGAATTTAAGGTGTTTCTGTCCCCTAGCTGTTTGCTAGTGACCATAGCAATGATGTTGCCCTGCAATTTAGATGGTACAGTATGCTCTGCAAGTGCTTCTCATATGCTTTAGTGCAAGTCAATCAGTTTAGTTACTACTGTAGCAGCTTTTCTTGAGAGGTCAGGCCACCAGAGCTGATGCGCTGGTGTGCTGGGGGAGTTCACTTGAGACAGTCTGCAAATACAGCTTTGGGGGTCTAATAGTACCATCTCTGGAGTAAGAGAGGTGGGAAATGTATTGTTTCCACATTGTGGCAGAGTCCCATAGTAATTCAAGTACATGCATACATAAAGAGATAATAATCAAGATAAGTAGACAAGGGACGGATTATTATTCATATTTTAGAAATGAGGAACAAAGATATGAAGAGATTCAGTGAGCAGTTCCCCTGCAGATATGCTTTAACATAAGAGCTGGCAACAAAACATGGGATTCATCATTACTACCATTTTACAGATGGAAAAAACAAGTCACAGAACAATACTGGCTTGCTCAAGGTTGCACAGGGTATTTATATAAACCCCGGACCTGAATCTGGAGTTGCTGTGTCCTGGTCAGGGTTTTCCCCAAGGGAATCACTGATAAGGAGATTAATGTCAATAGTTTACCCAAGAGCAGCAGAATTTCAGAAAGAAAAGGGAGACTGTTCCAGAAGAAGACATCTGTGATTGCGTTAGAAAAAGAAGCTTAGACTCCAGTATCACCAGCAACTCATACCTATGTTCTTGTTATCCTAATTAGTGGCAATGTTCCACTTCCGGAAGGTTTTATCTCTTTAAATTAGGTGATTTTTTTTTAGCTAATAAAATTAGAGAAGGCAATTCAGAAAGATGTATTACAGTAGATCATGATCTGACATTCATTCCAGCAATAACAACTGTTATCAAAGAAAGATCTTTTTCATAAATGTAGGAAATAAATCAGGCTAATAAAGACATGAATAGTTTTTGCACATTAAAATATAAAAATAATCAGTGAAATATTGAAAAAAAATCTAGTCAGAAAGTCTGCACAATGAGTACTATCTAGTCAGTAGTCTGACTCTGCTTTGTAATGAAGAGCATTTAGCCGTAAATCATTCTGAAACAAGAGGGAAAGAAGGAATGACCCTGCTAATTTCAATGCCATTTGGGAGCAGCAGAGGGCATGTAAGAGTAATTTCCTACTTAACAAATCTTCACTTTTTTTGGCCTAGATCTTCCTGTAGAATCAGAAACTGTAAATACTGATTTCTTTTTGATGAACTGGTGCCAAGTGGCTAGCAAATGGGTATCCTCTAAAGAAGGAAATGTAGATATCCAGACTGGTTTTCCGACCCTAGGGTTGCTGCCTGCAGCTGACATATTATGCCAAGATACTGCCTTACATGGTGTTTATTGCTATTCTCAGAGGTACTTAGAAATGGGAAATGCTAGAATCTGAGATAAATACAAAGATGATGTAAGAGTGCAAGGAAGGAAACTAGACCAAGAAAAAAAAAAAGTTTATTAGACAAAGTGGAGCAAGGTTGGGGGGTGGTGTCAGAACTGCAGATGAGAATGGCTGTGGGGAGATGATGAAATCCCCTTTCTGCCTTAAATAGCATCATAGTAAAAAAGAAGGGCAAGCCATACATCTGAAATAAAAATAAAAAAAAAAATAAAGGTTACAAGGAACAGCAGAACAGCAGCTCCAAGAAAATGCTCCGTTTGTTTCTCTTTTCTTCCTGTTGCTCAGATAAAAGAATTAGTGTGCCTCTAGAAATGCTTTTACCCCAGCATCTGTGAATTTCTACTCCATGAAGCAAGGCCTCGTAGGGAAGCACATCTTACTGTCCCCAGTTTATACATGAAGAAACTGAGGCAAGGGAGTGTGATGCTGCTTTGACAATCAGTTTTTCTCCAAGCTATCCTCGCTTCATCCCTCTGAAGACATGGATGTCCGACCTTGGATGACTCATGCAGCCCAGACTCAGCTCGTTCACCTCCCACTGATGTCCTTCTGCCCAGCAATTCCCAGTGGCTGGCTTTAGGCCAGGACCCTTCAGCTGTTGCTTGCGGGCTCCAGCTGGTCTGCTGTGGTAGTGAACATCCCCTTCAATCACCTGCACCCTAAACTCCTCACTCAGCCCCATTGCTGGGAGAGGATCATCCAGCGCACTGTGAATGATGACAGCAGTGGTCAGTGTGGGCGGGGGGATATTTTGATCTCCCTTCTCGGTGCTGCCGTGTAGCAGCTGGGTTAGAAGATTCTGCGATCTCCAGGCTATATGGCCACACCTCTGCCCACTGCTGTCCTTGTTGCACCTCTGCTGGGTAGGACAGTCCAGTGCCTTGTGGCTGTGCTTTGCAGGGGTGGTCACATCTTCCCTTGCTTGGGGAACATCCATCATTGACTTTAGAGGGCTTGAAATCCTTGGAGCCCTGAGCTAAGTTGCAGGAAAAGAAAGACCCACATCCAAATTGTTTTATCTGAGAGGGCTGGATGCAGCCTGTGCCAGCCCAGCTGGCTGGTTAACTTGACACAGCCACGCTGTTTTCCTCGCATGAGGAGTGATGTCTGCTCTATCTTCTTGTTACTGTGTCCCCCTTATAATCAGTAGAAGAGGCCATTGGAAGCATTCAGCCAGCAGGAAATACTGAGCTTGAAGACCATGGTGGGATTTAGGGTGCCTGAATCTGGGTTCTTCTTGGAGCTTCAGTTTCCCAGCTAACATCACTGCCTTTCCCCACCACTGTGAAGTGGAGTATGTTGAAGACTGAGCAGTGTTCAGTAGCAGGACCTAGGTAACGGTCCAAGTGCTGACCTACTTTCCCTGTAGCCTAGCTGTGGATGATGGTGGGCTGGGAGAATTTAATGGGACATAATTTGGCTCCATGTGTTTTCTTGAGGTATTCAGTCTAAGTAGGCTCAGCAGCTTTGCCTATCCCCGTCTCGGTTTCCTGACCAAAGATGAGGTGCGAGGAACGGAACCACATTCCCTGGGAAGAGCTGATAGAGGCTCCCCTGCCTTTCCCCCTCCTCTGGTGCTTCAAACCAAAACAGCTGCAAACTTCTTGTGGCTGGAGATGTGCTGAGTGGCCTGGCAGGGGTTCAGGGAGAGGTAAAGAAATCCCACCCACCAGTAGCTAGGGCTCTGCGCCACCACCAGCCCTTGCATGCCCTAAATCCTGACTTCCTGGTAATTGCTATCTCCATAAATACCAGTCAGCCAGCAGGAGAGGGGACTTGCATCCCTGGACTGCGTTGTATCATGTGAAATATGAGGTGACACACAATACACTGGCATTAGGCACAGGAGTTGTCTGCTGATGTGGTGACACACTTGAGGCAAAGCTGGAAAATTTGATCCCTTCCTGCCCGTGGTCTCCCAGGCTCTGTGGTAAGGCACGCTTGACTTGCTTTGCTTGGGGATGTCGAGGGAAATGGGAAAATGAAGCACGTGGGCCAGAACCATCTGCAGTTCACGAACTCAGACGTGTCAAGTTGGCAAGTGCCCGCGAGGCTGTTCAATTTGCTGTGATCAGGTCCTGTCACAGCTGGAGAATCTGGGCAGAGCACAGCATGGCCAACTTTGTCCCTGGTGAAGCTCAAGGGAGGTGAAGAATGCTGAGCTGCTTTTGGCAGTGTTGTATCAGTGATGACTTTGGCCAGTAGTCAGTCTGGCTCCAGATCCAGCTCAAAATGCCTCTCTGCTGCATGGAGTGCCTCGTACCCCTTCCTCCTCCCCACAGGACCAGCCACCTGCCTGCTTTCCTATTGAATCAAGGACAGAGCCGGTGTTTGGTTCTCCTAAATGTGCAGTCCAAGTGTTACAGAGACCTGCAAACACCTTTGTACTCCCCTGCCTGCCTTTGCTTCTTCACCTTTCTCTCATTTCTGTTTCCAGATAATTTCTCTTTTTTTTTTTTTAAGCAAGACAGCAGCTGTGTTACCAAGATCAAAGCCCAGGACATGGAGGATTCACCCTCTCCTGCAGCTCTGCTCTTAGTTTCTTTCTGTTTTCATGGCCCCAGCTCCAGAGTGATGCTGCGTATAGAGTGACTGTGAAACCAAATGAGTGCAGTGAAAGCTAACAATTTTAGACCCATAATTACATATCTAACCTGCATGTGTTCTGACAGTGGAGCAAGCACACAAGGGCAGCAGCACACTGAAATGACTGCTGAGTGAATGGGGTAATATCCCTCCTGAGGGGACCGTGACCCACACCTTGGTTTGGTGCCTCATGCAGCTCAGAGCAGTCATGCAAACACCCGTCCCCCTCCAAGTGCCACACATGAGAGTGTCTCTATTCCTGATTTAGTCAGGAGCTAGGCAATTTTCTTTGAGTTCACATGTGGATTTTGTAAAAGCAATTTCAAAAAAAAGCCCAACAAAGGCACACAATTAATATTAATTTCTGCCAGTTCTAGCACAGGACTTGAACAGGGAAATGAGAATTTCTGACAAGTCTACGATGTTCCCTTGGGTGGATGTGTACACACACATGCATCTAGAAGGGTTTCTGGTTGTTTATGTAGTGGAAGTGTCTTGAAACAGATCTGTTTGCTCTGAAGAGCAAAGGATTAATGAATAATGTGCAATTAAAGCCTGCACAGGAGGCAGAAAATAAGAATAGCTCCAGCTCTGCTCCCTTTCCAGGGCTTCCTTCATGTGCACTTGAAGAGGTGCTTGTTTAAACTAATACATTTCTTCCTATTCTTTGGGACAGATTTTCCAATGGGGCTTTACAAAGGCAGCTACAAAATAATACTCCTCGTAATGCACATGCCAGCCACTTGCAAGGTGGCCTGATGGGCGCCTGCCTGGCGGGGGGTACCCGAAGGGCTCAGTGTTCACACGTATGGCCAGCCCCTCCTTGGAGGGAAAGGTTGATTTCATGGGGGAGTGTTTGCCTGGGCAAACTTGTCAGCCTGCACGATGATCTGTTCCGGCACACATTTCCTGCATGACCTCGAGCAAGCTGTTTGGGATGCTGATGGACAAACTGTGCCAAATCTCCCTGGGGCGGTGAAGGTGTAAGCCTCTGTATTCATAACGGAAGGGGAGGGAGGCACAAATGGCTGCCAGTTCCTTGACCTCTGTAATTCCCAGCTGGCTGTATTACCTTATGCTGGTGATTTAATTTACTGTGATGAACACAGCCACAGTGGCTGCAAGCTGTGATTTCTGTGATAGCCGCCGGACTGTGACAGCAGCTGCCAGGGGAGGAGCAGTGACCAGCCCCGGTGCTACCACCTCAGGCTGCTATGGTGGAGCCTTACAGCACCTTTCCCGCCCTCCAGGACCCCTACACAGTACAGCCCAGGTCCCCTAGAGAAAGGCTGTGTTCCCACATTGCTTCCCAATCAACATGCGCTGACGGGAGCCCTTTGGGATGGCTGCGCTTTTGAATTATGAAATGAAACTTTTCATGAATTTCTCAATGCCACCACATTTTCAGTGATAGGCTGGGTGTAAATGGACAAAAAGTGAAAGAAGAAGCAGCAATAATCTTATGGGAGAAAAATAAAACCCATGCTGCTGTTGACTGCAGAGAGGGGCAACCCCCATGGAGTTTGGAGCTAGGATTTCCATCCCAGTTTATTGCCCAGATGATGAACCCATGGAACTTAACTTTGTTTCTATTTTGCAAGTGGGAAAACCATGGCACAGGGAGGCTGAATGATCCTGAGAGGGGGGTGAGGCAAACCTTTGGCTGAGTCAGTGATACAAATAATGTCTCAAGTCTGCACCCCACCATTAGATCAAGGCCTCCGGATCACTTGAAGAATGTGCTGCAGCATTCAGTGCACATATCGCTCTCCCTCAAAGGAGCAACAGCGTGCACATCATTAAAAAGAAATATTGTATGCTGATCATTCCCAAATGCCTGCTCTCTATCTATCTGGGTTCTTAAACAGCACCCATTCTGCACATAATCTCATGCATTTACATCTCACAAGGAAGATCAGACCTCCTTGGGCTAAGGAATTGTGCTCTGGGCCCCTGATAAAACTATTTTAAGGAGATGAATAACTTGTGTGGTTTCATGCTTCCTTTCCCTGAAATGCCATTAAATGAACATGAAGTGCTTTTGTATTTATTTGAGGGAATTTCCTTCTAGACTCTGCAGGCAGAGAAAAAAAATGGGGATGGGAAGGGAGCTGGGACTGAACTATGCTGCTAACTGACAGTGCCCCAGTGAGAGCTGAGGAGCACAGCGTGCTGCCTCATTTTAATCCATCGGTGGTGCCGTGAGCTGCAGACTGGGATAAGTTACCTTGTCTGAAGGATTGAAATACCACATCAAAGCACCGCGTGGATCAAAGGTGAAAGCAACAGGCATTCCCGGCTGGCTCATCTTTCAGACCTTCCTCTCTCTTTAGTTTCCACTTTGAATCTGATAATGCAGCCTGAACGCAGCCTTTCATACGCCTTCATTCCTCAAGGCACAGGTGGGATGGAGCATGTATTTCCTTGTCAGCAGGCTACATGGGGCATAATATTTCCAGGGCTTAGCTCTCAGGCATCAGAGTGGTGGAAAAGATCTATCAGTTTGAAAGAGGTGGATGCAACACTGATGGAGTTGATGTGTCAGAGCAGGGGCTCTCCTGCCCCAGGTACAGAATGGCAGTGAAAATTTACAGAGGGCTGCTCAACAGCTAAGTACCAGTATTAATCAGTAACATGTAGTGCTCAGGGCCCTCCAGGGAATCAAGCCCATGATTCAAGACTTTATACAAAGACAGTCTAAAGCTTGCATGAAGTTTGGAGAGAACACGCTGAAACATACAGGGTAGAACTGGGAGGAGGCCACATCTGCTGACACATCAGTCGCAATGGTGGTTGGAAGTGCATTGAAACTTTTTATGCTAAGTGAAATAAATGTAAAAGTAAATGACCTCAGAGACTCTGAAAGCAGACTTTCTCCCCACAGGTGTGTGGCTTCCATCCACCAAAAGAGGGTAGGAGGTAGATGTTCCTCACTGCCTACGAAAATATGGTTGTTAACTCTTCCGCACTATAGGTTCCTCTTGCAGTACTACTTGTCAGGGAAGATCAGAGTCATTACAGCATGAAGGAAAGGCCTCATGACCTGAAAAAAATCCTGATTCTGATATTTTACATCCTTCAGCCTCTTTCATTTATGCCAGGAAACTTTTATGGCATCTGTAGTGGCTCTTTCTGGGTGGAAGTCTCCATCTGATAGATGTTCTCATCTGTGCATCCATTACTGCAGTTTGGTGTCAGAATCAATATATGTGCTTAAGTGAGATTTGTGCAGGTGTTGTGTTCTGGATTCAGAGCTCTGTACTAGTACTTAGGGCCCTACCGAGTGCCTTTTGAAACCCTCCTAGATCTGTGGTTCACATAATATGAAATATTACCCTATGTTAAAGCTGAACTGGATTCTTTTATGTCAGGGTCAATCTCCAAGGTTTATAATGCCATTCAGACTGACAATGAGATGAACAGGGCAATTATATAGCTCCTTTCCATACTCAAATCTCCCAAAAGAAAATATTGTGACTCATTAGCCAGAGAAGTTGTGTTTTCTCCAGCAGGAAGCTTTGCAGATTCTCTGCTCCCAGATCTCCTTACACTCTTCCATCCTACTATTCTGGAAGAACTCCCACAGAAAGACAGGCAGATATTTTAATCAAGAAATGGTCCTTACTTCCATTAGCAACAGCTGTTTTCCTTTTAATTTAATTCTACATTCTGGATTCTGTTTATGAAAGCTGCCATTAATTATGTTTTTCATCAGTCAGTGTTCAGAGATGGCTAATGGCCCAGCACACCTAATTAGTCCTTCATGTATGATAATGTTTCAGCAAGTCTATAGTTAGTGTGTAGGGCTGATATCCGCTGCATAGTAGAGTTGCAACTGGGGCTGTGCAAACTCCCGGGGTGTGTGTCAGATCGTGTTACAGCTGCCTTCCACTGCTGCTTCCAACATGTGGCTAGCTGTGGGCTGCAGTTACCGGGATGTGATGATAACAGCCAGTGCCAAAAATGGCGTCTGATGTCACTCAGAGCATGCTTACAAAAGGGTGAAGGATTCAAGCTGCCTTTGGAAGCTCTTTGAAGTCAGAGAGTGGAGAGACTGGAATTACAGCTACTTTTATTTTTGTTTCAAATGATGCACTTCATAAGTGTTAGTGATGGCTAAATGCACTGTGCTTTTCTTCATTTTCTTCTGGGCTGAAACCTTCTGGTCACCCTTGCTTGGGTATTCTTAACAGACTCATGCATCTTAAGTCAGGTCTCAAGTCACATGAGCTGCTGAGGCAAAGCTGGCGACTTGTGATGCAAAGTGTGTTGCTGTCTTTAATGTCCAGACACTGACACAACCTAATCTTGGCAACCTAGTGAAACTTCTAGGCTTAGGCAAGTCTTTGTCTAGGTATAGCATAAAGCTTGACACAACTGTCCGGAAACTGTGTACACAAAAACCAACTCATCTTTGTTCAACAAGATGCATGAGTAGGTTGATTGAATTCTTCGCGTGCCTTAGAGGTGGAGCTGGAGTTTGAACATCAGACTCAGCTGGAACTTTGCCTTCATTTTGAAGGTGTTTGCAGTTGCAAAGAATAGGAGTAGTTATCATCAGATAGCCTCAGGTAAGAAACATTTCATATGCTCCAGTACACAGATAGCTCTGAAAAAATATCCTCATCTGTCACAACTGTGTATTAAAATCACAACAGTGTGTGTGCACAGAGCTGGCTCTGGTCCCTTGCCCAGGTTGTCACCTGCAGAGTTCATGGCACTGTGGAAAATTACACACACAGGGTAGGAGCATATTTTGTTTATCTTGGTAGAAAAGTGGCAAATGACCAGCTCAGGATTTGTAGTCATGTATTGCATAAAGCAGTCAGTCACCTTCAGCCTTTCCTGTACCTGAAGCAGCCTGGTGCCCATGATCATTCTTTGCTTACTTCATTTGGTTTTGCTGTGAGCCCCGGGGGAGGCTGCAGAAAAGCAAAATTGATCTAGCAATATTTGCTGTATATAATCTTAACAGCACACCACAGTGAAATCGCTATATTTGGATAATGAGAGATGCCCTAATATTCTACCTGATTCTGAAGGTACTTCTCCGTCCTGCAGAATTACATCAGACTTATGCAGAAGTTCTTTGGTGAGTATTCAATTGGCTGGTTTCTGACTGTGTGACCTCACTAAGCTTAAAACCTTTTGACTTCAAGAGGAATGAATCTGCCACACTGCTAAACAGACAGAGGATTTTTCAAAAGGCATCTGCTTCCAAAGCAAATGAAATTTTCTTTGATTTTCATGGGCTGTTGAGGGATGAGAGCAGCTCTGTAAGGAACCATACAGGGTTGGCTCAAAAGCAGTTTAAAGGAAGATACAAGAGCACCCAAGGAGCTGTCATTTGAGAAGAGAATGAGAAAAGGCAGGTGACCTATTAAAGAGCATGTCCTGTTCCCAAAGGCTACAGCTTTCCTGCTCTAAAGGTGTATAATTTGCAGACAAAATAGTTACAGAATAACTCTGTATTTAGTATTACTCTAATTTAACACATTTTTAAACAGGGGAAGCAAAGTGTCCTTCATTGTTCAGTAACCTCTTTGCTAGCTGTTTGATTACCTCAACCTTGAGCTCTCCTCTGAAATGTCTCAGCTGGAAAGCGCTGGATTTACAGAGTGCTTGTAATGGTGATACAAGAAATGTAGGAGAAACGTAGCAGGGTGTTACGGTCCTGCTGTCAAGTCCTTCACTGGAAACCCAGAGTAATTCCAGTGCAGCTGATGGGTTACTGTCATGTAAGTAAAGCAGTGTTCATCTCTTGGACCTCACCTTTTGGCCTCTTCTATTGGCAAATGAACCTGATGTAATATTGCAAAAACACATCCTTTGAGTGAAAGTGATAAGAAAGACAAATGTTTGACTTTAGCCAGAGAATTTAAAACTCGGAGTCCTTTGAAGATTGCCGAGTTCTGTGCTGTGTTAGTTGTCCATATCTATCTAAGAAAACACTCATTTCATCACAGCTGATGACATAAATTCAGACTTGTGAGCAAATGGCTAGATTGAGTTAAATCACCTCTCTATCTGCTAATGGCATTTTTGCCTTTACTTGACAATGAAGGTTATCTTGCTGTTTGGAAATTATAACCTACAACTGTTGGACAGCGTTATCTGGAGACTTGGGTGAGATAATTTGTATGAAAAATCCAGGGAATCTGAAGCTCATTGGCTTCCTTTCACATGAAGCTGAAGTGCTTCAAGACTCCAGTCGCCTTCACACACCATGTGCCTCCCGCTATACAGCGGAGAAAGAATAGCAGCTGGCAGATGATGGATAGCAACGCTGCAGTCCGCTGTAGGGTTAGGAGTGACATCACTGATAGAAAGGGGAGCAGTTTGAGCTGTTTATAAAACTGCAGTTGGGAAGTTTGCCCCAGACTGCATTAGCCACTCTTCACTGCCTACCCTGCTTTTCCCCACTCAAATTCCTTCAAGGGAAACAAACATCTGCAGAGACACAATGTTAATTGTTATACTTAGTGCTGCTGTTTACATTTTTGGTGCAGGCAAGTCAAAGCACGTCAAAGCTATCCGAATGGCTAAAACAAGCCAGAAATCTTGTTCTGGCTGAAATAACAAGGGGCTGGATTCTGATCTTGTGTACCAAGGCATTCTGCATTGGCCCCAGAGGGTGGAAATCAGGATCTGGAGACCCAGAGGGTGCAAACAAAGTAGCAGAGAGGCTTGTAAGAGGGTCAACCTGATAGAGCCACCAGGGAAACATTACAAGGTTAATGCAGTTTTCCATTATCTGAAACTGTTGGGGATTACACAGCATTTGTAAGCTTAGAAAGGCAGGCTTCCCTGGGTTCTGGTCCCATCAAAATCCAGCCTAATGGCTCCTTATCAGGAATGATGAATCGCTCTTGTGCCTACACTTTGGTCCTTAATTTCCACTTTTCTTGTGTCTGCTTAGAGTCCTTTTTAATTTTAACATGTACAGCCATCTCTGAGCCAAGTGTGGCCCTGGTGTTCAGAGGCATTCTGGTAATTACTGCACTCACCAGGTCCCTTTAGGATGCAATTTCAATGGGGTGTGACTTTCACAATATTTTTTTTCTTGTTGTTCCTTGAGCCACTCCAGGAAGGAGCTGTTAAACACGAGTCTCAGCAGGATCCATCATGACTGAGGACAGAACAGAATGTAATGAAACAGAGTGAATACGTGTCTCACTGAGCAGGATATGTTCCCCTAGTTATATGGTTGATAAAACTTTGGCTGAGGTTCAAAAAGGTGTTCAGCTTTCATCTCTCTGTCTTCCTTCCTCTACTCCTCTAAATATTAATGGCTGCACTCATACCTCCCATGTTCATGGCCTACTTTAATTCTTTGCAGACTTTTTTAATAAAGGATTTGACCTTTTGCCTTTGCAGTTACACAAACCTCTCTCTGTCTTCATGGTGATGCCCCCTCCATCGCAGCCTGTCCTCAGCTTCCCTGCACCCCGGCTGGCTCGGTCCAATGCAATGCAAGGGAACAGACACTACGTCATTGCAGTCAGGAATACTGCAGTGGTTTTCCTGTTGGAGGGAAGGAGGGATGGCGCGATGCCGTGCTCTGGTCAGGTTGTGACCCTAATTGCACAAAGCCATGTGTGGGCAGCAGTGTGTCGTTGTCACTGGTGTTCTCACCCGGCAGGCTGGGAGCCAGGCCCTTTGGTGACCAGTGTTTCTGGCACCATGGGGTTGCTGTTTGAAATCATGCTTGCTCTGTTTTTCTCCTTTCTGTCTGGGTGAATGTTGAAAGGCTGTGTGGGAAGCTGAGGTCACACAGGAAGCCTGTGGCGGTGTGGGGGACTGAACTCAGATCTCGAGTCCCCACCTGGTCCATTAACCACAAAGTCATTTTCCCTCATTAATTGAATACAAAGAGAGCAGTCTTTTTCATGTTATTTACATGCTGGGAGAGCAGAGGCAGCTCTCTGAGAAAGTAACATGGCAAAGGGAAGCTAGCAGGATAGTGGCGTGCCAGGTTACACCGGGATGGAGGTTTCAGGGGGGTGGAGGTGTCCTTGTTGAACCCTGAGCATCTCTGCAAGTGCAGCCTAGCCAGTGAGTTACTGTATCATAAGGAAATGACATGGCATCCAGGGAGTGCAATAAACAGATGTATATCCATGCCAGGAGGAAAGGGAGGGTGTGTATCCCCTTTAATGCTGACTCCTTCTTCCTGGCACTGGAGGGTCCCTTCGTGGGATCCCATTGTCTCAACACAGATTTCACATGAATCACAGCAGCTGAGAGTAAAGGAAGGGAAAAATCAATCACACTGTTCTGCTTTGGTTGTCTTGCCATGCTATGTTTCTGTATCAGCCAACTTCTGATCATGAAATTCTCCTTTATCACATTATTGGCAGTGTTTGCTGTGCAAAATTTTGACACTCAAATTAGGGCCTGTGTTTATGAAAAGAGACAAAAATGATTAATATTAATGTCAGCATGAATTAAACCAGTATTTTTAATCCTATGGCAATTAATTAAAGCAGGGTAGTGACAAATAAGACCAGGAATGCCCGATTAGGCACAGGCAACTGGAGGAAAGAAAAATCTGACATAATGAGATTTGGATCAGATCCTTAAGAAAGAAGAGCTTTTCTGCTCCAAATGCTTATTAATGTGATTGCTATCAGAACAGGAATTTACTACAGCTTCTCTGGCCAGCCTGTCCTCTCCTTCTGAAGAGATGCGGGTTCCCATCCTCTCCAGAAGTGACTGTGTGTATATACAATACAGTTGCAAAAAGTCATGACTGAAAAAACGATAGTTAAGTATAACATCATTAATGGCTGAGAAGGGCTGTGATGGTTTATTTTCCTTCTAACTTCAGTGTGCTTAGGGGTAACCCCAATGCACACGGATGAACTGGCTGATGCCCCTGCTTCCACAAGGGACCAAACAGCAGGGTGAGTTAATTTGCGAGCAGCCTCTGCTCCTGGTTCCACATTCTGCTCGGTTCAGAGGGATTTGGATTCTTTATTTCCCTCCCTTTCGTTCCCCTCACCCCAGCAGCTCAGCCCCAAGGGCTGATACATTTGAAAAGCAGTTCTGGGGGCAGGAGGGCAGGGGTGCTGCTGGAGCTGGGAGAAAAGCGCTGGCTGGCTGCGGTGAGGAGGGCCAGGGCTGGAGCGCGGCTACTGGAAGTCACGGCTGGATCGCGCTGGCAAGCGGCGAGTGCGGGGCCCCGCGGTGGGACACAGCGGCTGCCGGTGTGAGGGAAGTCTGCTGGCAGGGCAGCAGCTGTGTGGGCAGGCGTACGGCCTGGCAGCGCGCAGGTCTGAGATTACTCCTTGAGCACTAACTTTACCCACAAAGTATTCAGGAAAATAAAAGGAAACCATGCTTACGTTTGGGCTTTAATGGCTGGCTTTTTGCATCTCTCTTATTCTTGGTCATGAAACGAGCCAGTCTGCTTAGTGATTCAAATCTGAGTTCTTTAACCTGGAAAGCATTTTGTGTGGTGTAACGTCTCCCAGGCTAAGACCAAGTCAAGCGTCAACGCATCAGTGATCTTCATTTTCCCAGCTGGTCATTCTGGTTTACCGGAATGAAGAGCAAAGGCACTGAATGAGAAAAAGGAATAGGGGAAAAAAAAAAAAAAAAAANGAATGGACACATTGGTTGAAACATCCGATTTCTTGAAAAACTGATTTTGAAGTATCTGTCAAAGCAATTCCTGCATTTCTTATGATTATTATATCACATGGCCTTGGCGTGGTTTTCTGGTATTTCGTGAGGACCACCCAGAAGTGGACCAGGTTTGGTTATTGGATTTACTAAACAGAACAAGAAACATAGAGCTCCTGCCTGCTATTCAAAAATAATATCGCAAGGGAAGCAAACCACAGTGAGACCACAGGGAGGTGAAGCCCATTTTCCACTTGCCGAGGGAGCTGCCCTCGCTTGCTGCAGAATGCAGTCTCCATATGCTGGGAATGATTCCCAAAAGCACTCCATCCTTGCCGACTCTGCTTCCTTTCAGAAGCTGCATCCACTGGGATGTAGGGTAAGGAAGTGGCTCTGAACAGGATACTCTGGGGTGTTTTCTCTGTGCAGTGAGGTGGAGAGAACAGCCTGTAAGAGAAAACACCAAATGGTGTTGGACTAGAACAGAGAAAGCCTGTTTCTCCCTTTCCATGTGTCTCAGATTTTGGATCCTAGACCACCCGATGGCTGGAGAGAGTTTTCTGGGGCTTTGCACACCACAGAAAGCACCGCTCCTGTGCCACGAGTAGCTCTGTGCTCACTTCACTTTTGGTCCGCTGCTCCCTCCTGCCTCTCTCAGCAGGATGAGGAAGAGGAGGGTGGAGAGAAGGGAGAGAACTTGCCCCTCCCTAAGAAGCCATTGAAATGGCTTGCAGAAAATAGGGAAAGAAAAAGATAGGACACCTGCAGTTACCAGGAATTTAGGAAAGGCAGGCTTCTTTTCAAGATCTGCAGGGAGAAACATTGTAAGAAATGTAGACAGTTGTGAAGTATGACAGAAACAGAGATAATTCACCATACCAAGGCCCTGCGGGCGTTTGGGTCTGAAGACACAGACAATCGCGTAGATCAGGTAGTGCATGTGATGAGTAATGTTTCTCCTAGCAGAGCATATACTTGCCTTTTGTGGGCCATTTCCGTAAGCCTAGTAGACACCAGCTGAATAAAATTGTGCATGTACTAATAGAGGTGTAATACTGCTACACCCCTGCTGTGTACTATGCAGAAACAGAAGAAGTAACCAACAGGCCAGAATCTTTCAGATCTTGACCACTGCAGGTAGTGACCCCAGAGGTTGGAAAAATACATATGACATTTTGCAATATCAGAAATCCCTGCTTACACTGGTGTTAGATGCTGGTATGGATGGGAAGAAAGGAGGGAATGGAGACCTTTATCTCTCCATACTTTGACTAAGTGACTACTCTTTTCAGCTTATCAGTACTTTAAGGGTTAATGAGAAAAGCTCCCTCTGGGGACCTTTCACTTCCCTAACGTGTTTGTTGATTTCTTGTCCTCCAAGGCATGATTTTTGTTTGGGAATGAAATGTGCTTACTCACTCATATGCATTTATTACATAGACATCATGTTTGGGTACATCATCCATCAGTGGAAATGTCACATTGTGTAAAAGCTCCGTGACAACTGAGTTAGTGCTTGTGTTGTGGAGCAGCCTTCTTGCCAAGTTTCTGCAGCTGGACATTTTTAAACAAAACTCATTTGCAAATAGATCCCCTAGCAAAAGAATCTGCAATCACATGTTGCTTTTGTAGATGTTGCCAGCTTCCGTGGGCCACCGGCCGCTGCACGGGGGACTCCTGGACGAGCTGGTGGATCTTGGCCAGTGGAAGTCTACAGAAGGGATTGTGATCAACAGCTATTCTCAGCTGATTGGTTTTTGACTTCTGCAAAATGACTCATTGGTCTCAGTTCTGCTAAATAGATTCAAAAGGTGCTGTTGCTAATTCTACTGCTGAGCTCCGGGCTGAGGATTAAATGGCACAAGAACACATAACTGCCATTTCTCTTGGATGGAGCTCAGGTTGGAGGAGTGATCTTTGGTATACAGCAGTGATGGCATGCTTACTCAGGCATATTCATTTCTCAGCATGTTATTTGCAACTTCTGCCTTTATTCTATTGTACAGACATCTATTTTTTTTTAATGATGATTTGGAGTTTTCATGGCAACAGCCGTGGAAGCCAATGGCAGTCATACAAGTCAAACTTCAAGCGACACTTTGCAAAATACACAGCAATCTATTTTAGTGCACCACATCATTAATTAGAAGAGACAGACCAGGCAGTTTTGGAAAATGTGATTTCTACTGTTTAGTTTTTAAAGGGATTCTGAAATGGACATTGAAATTCTGTGCATTTTCTGACCATGGAAGAAAATACAGCTAGAAAAATTAGGTCATATATTGATTAATCTCAGAATTGAAATAAATTATTTGTATTAGCTACCAGCTGCCTCTGTTTGTGACATTTTTTTTTCTATCTGTAGGCTTATTAACATAATTTGGTAATAATGGAAGAAGCAGAGAGAAGGATTAATACCACAGGAATATTGAAAATCCCAAAATAGCTTCCCAGTAGTTTTGCACTTACAAAAATAAGTGGTTTTGATGTTCATCCATCTAATTCACAAGACACTGGCATTGTTTGTGATAGCAAGCATTTACTTAACTCATGTAGAGACATTAACACCTCAGTACACCAGTGTGTCATCAGTCCGTGTTAGCAATGACTGTAGTTACGATCATACTGGTGACAATATTTTGGGCCTACACTTTTAAAAGCTAGGCTGGTTTCTATTTAAAATTTGTGCTTTTATAAGTAAGAGCCAATCCTATTTTCATTAATTTAGAAACTTAGTTTTCTCCAATTGCACTTTTTATCTTTTTTTTTTTTNCTTATATTTTTTCACTTTAATTGTTTGGTGGGAGATTTCTAAAGCTAGCAAAATGTTACTTCTGTTTCAATTGAAAATATGATTTTAATGCAAAAATCCAAACTGTGTCTGGAAATTTCTAATATACTTTTTAATCATTAAAAAAATAACATTTTCCTAAAATTGTATTATATCCAACTTCCATTTTTGCTTTGGAAAAATTTCCAGTGAAAATATTCTAACCAGTTTGATTTATTTTTAAAGAAGCAATGATCATTGCAATAGGGTATAATCATCTTTAGTTCCAAGGTCTTTGATCACAGTGTGTTCACGTCTAAATCTGAGTTGGGATCTAGGTCTCTTTTATACCTTAGGCTATAATTTGTGGTGTTTCTTGACAAAAGAATTTCTTCTATAAGACATATACACACAAGAGCAGTACCATGCTTTCCCTTACTATGAGGGAGTAACAGCCTTAAAAAAAAATGTGTTGCGATTCCCTTTGGTGAGAAGGGAGAAGAGGCCAAGTGTTCCAGTCCTGGGATTTTGATATGTCAGAAACAGCACCAGGTGAGCATCACACAGGTAAGGTTAAGGAACCCCGTGTGCCATGGCAGTCTTTTTTTTTTCTTGCAGAAAAAATAATACAGATGTGAAACTGAAAATTTAAAGACAGGAGTGGGCTAAGAGCAGTGCCAGAGGGTTGACACAGTTCATTGGCGCACAGCTGCGATAGACGTCTATGTGTATGTGTTTATCCACGCATCACATTTGAATTTGCAAAACAACTGAGGCTGTATATGATATAACTGGAAACTGTGCAGAAATAATTGCAGAAATTGTCCAGTTGTTCAGCCACTGTTTGCACAAGGAATTGCTGTGTGTGTAGGAGTATTCTCTCCTGTTTAGCTTTAACTTGAGTCCCTAAAATAGACAGACTCCCACAGAGGGACGGGCTCCTCCAGAGGGTGAGTCAGAGGGACAGGGTTGTCCCTGCCTGCTGGGTCCACAGCATCAGTGTGAGGCTCCTACAGTGTGCTACAAAAAACCTCCAACAATTCTGGATAGAACTAACAAAAAATTCAACTAACAAACTGTAATAAGAAAAACCTTTATTTATTGAGTTCTCAAATTGTATTTAGTACCTCCTTATTAAAACTTACTTTTCTGAGTAAATAACTTAAGCATGGCTAATATGTCATTCCATCATCACCATTATCATGATGATGGATAATGAAAGCAATTGTGTTCCTGAATTGTAAAGTTTTAAAAAGAAAGGAAGTAAGTTTCAGGTCTTTGGTGTATTTTCATATCGTATCTGTATACACAAGGAATGGCCTCAAAGCTTACCATCCTCTACCAGGCAAAATGATTTCATTTCTGCTGCATACTTTCTTAAATCATTGTCTGTTTATACAAAGATGTCAGATGACAGAAGCAGCGAGAGGTAAATGGGAGTATGCTGGATGCTATCAGTTTTGACTGAGAAGACACAATAAATCTGTTTCTAGCACCAAGAAAATTGTACTGTCATTGAAATGGTATTACCTTGCCTCTTCCAATATATTTTCACCTGATGGATCAGGGAAGAAAATATAAGTATTAGCATACAACATATTTCCCCTCTGAGCAAAAGAGACTTTATATCAGAAACACATGCTAAAAATGTCATTTACATTCCTGCTAATTTCTCAGATCCAGCATTGAGCATATGCCCCTTATCTAATCTTGATTGCTGTATTGAACTAATGCATGCTATTCTACTTTATCTTTTGTATAATTTCAGACATAGTTTCTATTTTCTTTGCACTTCACCAAGGTAGCATATAACTGCTTGGAAAATGTTAACATCTGTAAAGGGGGGAAAAAAAGGGAAAGGAATTAATCAAAGCCCTGAGATTTATGGGCTAAATCCTTGGACTTTGGTCCAGGTAGTAGTTTTCTTTCTCTGCTGAGGCAGCAGAAAGCAAGCAAGGCAGTAATGGAGGATTGTTCTGCACAGTAGCCACGGGGCAGAGCAGTGCTGTCCTGACTGGCTTTCTGTTGCCTGTCCCTGTCCTTGCCTTCACACCTGGGCACCAGCACGTACTATTGAGCCAGCTCTTCTGCTGGGCCAGCAGCTGGCTGCAGCTGGGCTATGCTGCAGCAACCCCAAGGCTGTCCTAAATCATGCTGGAAACTCTTTCAGCCCAACTTTTGTTCAGCTTCAGGGAAATACAAGCCGAGCCTACAGCAGAGCCTCAGTGCAGCTGAGGGCTGAGCCAGGTTTTGTGGTGATGGTTGTTCTTTACTTGTGAGTTTGGGTGAAGTCAATCTGCTACCCCCCAGCACAGCAGGGAGTGTTTGGCTTGCTAGGAACACCCTTTTGTGCAAAGGAAATGGATAAACACAGATCTCCAGGACATAATCATTGACCTGCTGAGGCCAAAGTGACCTGTGGCATCCCAGGGGTGAAACCAGCTATGCTTGGGGAGGCTGGGGTGCAGGGGCTGATTTACCTTCAGCACACTCACAGCCTTGCAGCTGTGCTGTACCACTGCTGCAGTGCCAGCAGGGAACTATGAGCCTTGCCTGCAATGTTGTCACCTGACTTGACACATCTAAATAGATAATTAAATGCTTGAATTATTGGTACCTGAAAGAAATGTGGTCCTGACATGCAGTGGGTATGTTCCTCTTCAGTGCTACCCCGACGCTTGCAGCGCTCCCTGAGATAGCAGAGCTCTGGGAACCTCTCCACTGTTTGTGGGCAGCTGGGAGGATTTACAGCTGGTATAAACAATCAGTAAAGAAAGGATAAAACTTCCTAGTGGAGAGTGAGGCCTCAGGAAAAGCCACAACTTGAACAAATCTAAACTTGTGGTTGAGGTGTGTGAGGAGGAGGGGATGGGGCTGTTTTCATCTAAATGTTTTTCTAAATTTCAATGATCAAGTTTCCAAAAGCTACCCCTAATTTTTCTTTTCTTACATTTTCAGGCATTAATTCAGCTTCAGGCAGAGCAGGAACATTATGTGTGCAGATGTCTGGGCTATTTCTGGTGAGGTAAATGGGAGGCTCTGATAAGGCTGATCGGAAACCCTGAAGGTGTAGACTTCATTTCCTCTGAGCATATGGTGGAAACTTCCCTAGGCAGAAGTGCGGCGAAGCTTCTGTAGACCTGGTAGCACAGAGAGAAGGGAGAACCTCTGAGATCTTTGAGAACTAAAACCAAAGTTGTCTGTTGATGATATCCATGGTTTAGTCATCAAATTCTTGGGTCTTTCTAGACAGTATTGGCAGGGTGAATTAGTCTGCCACATACAAAAACTTAGTTGTGCAGTGATGTATTACTGGAAGACACTTAATGGTTACTCTGCCATTGACTTATTATTGTATTGTTACGGTTATTGTTGTTATTGTTATGCCTTTTTAGGGCACAGAAAGAAATTAAGATCTGAAGTGGAAAAGTCAAAGTTCTTGGGAATGTTTTACTATTCACAGAAGATTACCTGCGTGTTTGTGGTTTCACAAGTACCACTGGTACTTTAACAGTCATATTGTTATAGTCTGCTAGAAACATACATTCAGACTGGATACCCATTACTGGAAATGATAGCGGGTGTCTGGAATGGAAATTGTATGTTCTTTTGAAAGTTTCAGTTGTCACTATATGTTACTTACAGCATTAATATCATAAATTGGAATACAATGTAGAAACATAAAGGGATTTACTAGTACAGAACTGGATGTGTTATGTGATGTAGTGCTGTGATATTAGACAACGTGACATTTCATGAATAAAACAAAAGATCTTACAGCACTCCTTATAAAGGGAAAAAAGGGTTTGAAGCTGGTCACATTCACAGGGTAACTCTCTGAGGACTATTTCAAATACTAGAAATTTAATGATGGCTTTTTAAATCTAATTTTATGCTGACTACAATTAAAAAAATCCACAGGAGCTAAGATAGAATTAATCATGTTAGATCCAAGCATATATACTGATGAACAACAGTATGTATGTTAACATTTTAAAATTATGATGAGACACTATCTAAAGGCACATGAAACCTCGTTATGAATTTGAAGGAAAAATGATGCTACAAACTAAATAAAGATACTTCTCGTCCTTAGATTAAATATATTCTAACAGTCCAAACATTTGCTTAGCACAGCATGGAGAGGAGGGGATGCAGTAAATAGCTACCCTTCCTTTTTCATTTTGGTTATTTGACCTGTAGTGTGACTGAGCAACCTCAGGGGCGGTGGCCACTCAGCCAGAAGAGAGGCATGGCCAGCTGAGCCTCTCTTTGGCCACCCCTTCTCTCTCAGTGTGTCCCACTTGAGCCTTTTGCATGTATGGTGTTTGAGGATGGTAATGTGCAACCCTTTATGTCAACTGCTGCCTTCCTTTGTGCTGCTGAATGACAGAACCTGGCCAGAGTGGAGTCCGTGACCTGCCTGATAGATCTAGATAGAGTTGGTCTCTGTGGCTGCCACAACATTTAGGTGGTCATCCTGGGCTAGTCCTGAATGCTGGGATGTCTCCTAAATCCCAGAACCTTGCATTCATTATTGTTCTTGCATGCAGCTTGGATTCAGCCTGGAACGCATAGAAATCCCATCTGCCCTGGTATGCAGCTGATGTTGCAGCCCTCTAGGAAAGATTTCAGCTAGTCTTGTCTGGCCAACGCTGATTGCATGGCATCATCCCACAGGCAGCTAGGGCAGAGGGAGGCACAGAGCTAGGCATGGAGAGACGTGGAGCTCTGGGCCCCACGTACGTTGTGGGAGCACTGAAAAGCGCAGAGAGCACATGAAGTTCTCCCCTTTGTGAAGTGCCAGATAGCTCTACCCAGAGCTGACTCAGGTTGCTACAGCAGCAAAGAAGTGTAGGTGAACAGCAGAGCTGGCTTTGAGCCCAGCCTGGGGTTTATTTCTACACAGATGCAACCACTGTCCTTATTTGCCACTTCCCGTGCAGTACTGTGTAAGCGCAATGCATTATTCTTCCCATTATTTTATTACCAGAGAATCATGGGGGAATATTCTCATGGCCAAACTCGGGCTCAAGAGTATTTTGGCCTCTAAAACTTTCACTAGTGTTGACATGGAATAATTTCCCCTTTATTAATCTCTGGATTTTGTGATTCTGCAGTTGCATATGGAAAATATTAAATGTGGTAACCTGTCTGGCTTTCTAGTATTTATTTTTTGTTTAGAAAAGTTTTTATCCACATTTCTCTGAAGCCACCTGTTCAGCCCTGGACTCTGAATTTGCACATTAACATTTCCATGTGCTGCCAGGTGGCAAACAAGGCAGAGCACACATCTCTTTGCACGACTATTAGTTCATTGCTGATTGCTGTTACTCTTATTAGCAGACCCTGCTGGGAAATTACCTTCATCATAAGCATTTTCATAAATATGAGCAATTTTCAGCATTATCGTTGTTGGAACCCAAACATCACTATAATGCTATTCAGTTTATAACTTTCCATCTTGAACATTTCTCTACTAATTAGCTGAAAATTTAATTTGCTGAAAATATTTGGCATTACCACAGACAGCATGTCCAGTGCAGGCTCTAGCCTTCATACGTGCAATCCTCCACCCAAATCATGGGGCTATGCTGAGGAGGCTTTATCCCAGGACACACGTACCACAGCAACTAATTATGCACATACGCTTGCTCATGCTTAGTTAGAATCTGACAGAGGTTCCTTTGTAAAGACAAACTGCACTGTGTATTACCTCTGCTTTTATTATCAGCTTGTAATCCACAATCCTTCAGTACACTGCACTGAATTGCTTCCATCACCTTTGTTGGGACCTGGCCCTGCAAATATTTCTCATGCTTACATTTTCTGCCTACTTACCCCCATGGGAACTAGTGTTATCCTTCCCAGTGGTAAATGCAACTAGTATTGGCACTAGCGATACAATTAATATGATCAGTGGCGCTTGTTTGTAAAAAAATTCCTCCAGTCTTCTCCGCTACCGTTGACTTGTGGGGATGGAATGTGTTTGGAGGGGCTGGAGCAGCAAAGTGGAGAAGCCCTCAGGCTTTGGCATCAGAAAAGTCTGTACAGCATCAGTTCCACTTTGGAGGCTTACTGTACACTGAAATATAATTAACGGGAGATCTACTAATTTTTGATCTTGAGGTTCATTTTAGCCATGTTCAGCATTTAAAAAAATTGAGACAATGAACACTTGATGTTGCGGAATGGTGCCAAAAATGTAAGCTTTGAGCATTCCTCTTCCTGATTTGTTTTGACAGATATTTCATTTTCTGAAGCTGCAGTTAGACCAATAAAAACTAAATTCACCACAGAAAAACAAACACCAGCTCCCCTTCCAGCAAAACTGATGTATTTTTCAAATGCTGGAAAATTGTACAGCTAGAGCCCATTGAATTTCCACAGGAGGTAAAGCTCATTAGCAAATACGTGAAAGACAGCAAGCAGATTATTGTGACAAAGATATTTGTGCAGTTACTTTAGCAGCACTTTATTTAAAGTTTCTGGTTTCTGGTACTTAGACAGTGCGTGTGACCTTGGTTAGCGACTGGTTGCTGCTGCAAAGCAGGCACCCTGAGAACCTCTGCGGCCAGCTAGAGAGCTGGAGGGAAGGCGCTCAGTGAGAAGGAGGAAACACTGGCTTTTCTCTCCTTATTCCACCAACAGGGCGTCTATTTAAGAAGGCATACGGAAGAGGAAAAGAATCACCCGAGTGGGAAAAGGAGGGACTGCAGGGAGCATGCCTGGGGGCTGTGTGCCGTAAGGGGGAGTATCTCTGATTTGCCCCCAGTCAAAGATTTGTGCTGAGCCAGTTGCCTAAGGAGCCGGTCACCGTGTGCCGGAGGAACACAGAGGTGCTTTCTGTTATAACTTCCTGTTCTTTGTTTAAGAAAATACATTAACTGGAGGAAGAGAGTTCTCACTACAACCCTGATTACTATTTCCTTTAATTCCATCAAAATGACTTCTTCCTAGTCCAGTCTCCCCAGCCAGACGCTCTCCCCAGCCTGGGGAGTGTTTGAACTCCCTTCATCTTTTCTGCAGTTAATGTTTTGCAGATTTCAGCAAGACTCCTGGACTGTGTGTATAAAAGTACAGTTTAAGCAGTGACAAATAGAAAGCACATGCTTATTAAAGCTACATTACACAGCTCAGTACTGCTTCAATGTCATCTGCTCCTAAAACAACAAACCTGTGGGGACTTGTGCCTGTGTGTGTGTCTTGGAAAAGGAAGGCAGGTCTGAGGTTATGATGACTCAGGAGCACAAGCTGGTAGATAGGTTTGGGTCCATCCAGAAAATGCCAAGACCACTATTAGCTTGAGGACACATGGGGGACTCAGTGGCCACCTGATTAATGGACACATATAGAGTTTATCCACAGTGGGCTCTAGGCAGGACATCCTCCGGCTTGCCTAAACACATGACAATGCCTTCACCATGAGAAATGAGGCAGAAATACAGGATGCTGGGCTGACAACTGGTGCTTGCCCGATTTACTTGCTAGCGCTGTACCAAAACCTACTTGCCTGAGCTCCAGGTTAGCCTGGGTTCAGATACACCAGTCTAGGTTTGCAGGTCAGGTTCACCTTTAATTCATCTCTTTCCTTCGACACGGAGCAGCGTCCTGCTGGCTGGTGGTGGTGGATGCTGGCAAGGTCCGCTACCAGCACAGAGTGGGGGTGAGCAGGGATGACCCCGCGGTGTGCATCCTCCTCAGCTTTCACCCCTGGGGTCCGGGGAGCTGCTGGTGGGCAGGTGGCCCTGTGGAGCACCCGGACACCTTCCTCCCACCTCCTGCTCCTTCCCGCGGGCTCTCTCAGTGGGTGCCTAGCAGTCCTTGAATATTTTCAGCCCTCTAACTTTGTTTTACTTAGCATCTGAGGCAGGCTTCACCAGCCAAACTTCTAATCTCTTTGATTTGAGTCCCCCCATGCTCTGCATCTCCCAACACAGAGCTGGTATGCAGCACTGGTAGCATTTGACTGAGACAAATGTTCTCCACGTGAACTCAGAGGCTGTGTCTTATTTAATTTTGTCATTTTCAATTAAACTTTGCCTGTCCTTCTATTACCATTTTGAGTCCTGTTTAGTGCTAATATTTAATATAAACACAATTCAAAGTGTTTTTCTTATTTCAGCTACATATTTCAAACATTCCTTCAAAGATAAATATAATGTTTGTTTTTAGCTTCTTGCTTTCTTCTGTAACTTTTGTTGCTACAGAACTGTTGATGGTTCAGTTCAATTAGCATCATATCACTATTTTCATATATTTGGAATGGGAAGGGAGGAGGACAGAAAAACAGCCTGTGAAGGCACTGAACACTGCTACATATAAAACTAATAGAAGAAAAGTGAAATAACATGGGGTATTATCACAATTTTTTTTCAAAAATACTTTCTGAAGTTATCTGTATATTTTAAGTTTCCCACAGTGATACACTTCAAGTTTTTAAAACAACACAAACATTTGCCTTGGCTAACGGCCTAGTGTAAAGAATAAAAATTATCAACACAACTAAATGGCCTAAAAAGACAAGGTATTCTCCCCAAGGACAAGCAGAGAATGTAAAAGTAATCTGTGCAAGCACAATCCTATTCACGTGTAGCCAGCAAAAACAAATGGTTTGAGTGAGCTATCTCTTTTAAATGGAGAGATTTCTTTCTCTACCTGTCCATCATCTCTCTAGGATGCTCACCTACCACCTGACTGGACTACTTTAATCACAATTAATACTTGTTCTATATCCTGTAGGTGCTTATCCAGTAATGACATGACATTTATTTATTGCTTTTCTTCATGAACTAATAAAAAAGCCAGCAAGGCTATCGAGTCTCATGATCCATCAGAATAAGGTTGTGAGCAGTTATCTGAACTGTATAATGCCCAAAAGGTCATTTTTTTTTCATGGTCTGAGGCTTACTGCATTAGCACAGATCATTGAAATCCATTTTTTTTCTTCTCTGTTATTTGTTCTTCAGACTTTCTGTGAAAAGCAGCAATAAAGCTTAAAACTCTGCCACACTGAATTCTTTGGCAGCTTCGTAAAGCTGCCCGGAAACCATTGTGAAAGCTTCCATAATCAGATAGTGACTGATATACGGTGGGTGTCGATGGAAGTGTTTGAAAATAAAATGCAGGGTTGTTATAAAATGGGTTTACTAGATAGTAAATAACATTTCAAATATGCAAGAGAATCACATTCCAGTCCTGCTTTCTCTCTGTTGCTTTCCTTCCCTCCAGGATCTGCTCTACTTGTGGGAAATCCAGTGTAAACTCAAGCACTTAGGACTGTGGTGATTATTCACACTACTTCATACGAAGCATAAAAAGACACGAAGGTGCCTCTCTTGTCTGGCTGGTCTCCCTGCATGGTAGTAACACTGTCAGGGACAGGCAGACCCTCTGGGCTGTGCTGCTGTCCCCTGCCAGCTGTTGTCCTCTTCTGTGCACTTGTAGCCTAAGAGAGGGGGCGAAAGGAGTGAATTCATAGCTTATGCCCCTGTTTGGTGACTGGCCGATTCTGAGCCATGATTACCCATCAGTGCCCCTCACCACTGGCTGTCTGCATCCGCATGCTGTCTCTTTTCCAGCATCTCAGCCCCGAGCTCTTGGTGGGCTGGATGTGTGCTCTGTGTTTGTGCCAGGCCAAGCATAATGTGCCTGGAGCACAGATTCACTGCGTGTGCCACCTCACTCTGCGATTTCCAGGTAAGCCTGGAGATAACCAGGTGCATCGAGAGGATTGAACCGAGGCCGGGGGAGGGAAGGAATGCAGAAAAGTGCTGTGGCCCAGCCCTGGCACCGCGGTGCTCTGTGGAGCTGGCGCGTGTGCCCACTCCACTTGATCCTGCAGTATCTCCTCAGCTGCTGGCTCTGACAAACATGAAGTGATCTGAGAGAGCTTAGTCCTAATGAAAGATGAGTGCATAGAGTTACTGTCAAAGGTCTTGAGAGGCAGTTTTGTTGCCAAAAAAGAAAAAAAAATCCAATATACACACCACAAAAGCAATGTCTGATCAAAATGAAACTGTGAGATTGACCTTGCTCATGCAAAGGACTTGCTTGTGTGGAACTATAGATGAATGAATGACCAGCTAGGGAAAAAATATTATTTGCCGGGGAAAGCTTAACATTTGAGTAAGAAAAAAAGACTGGTTCTTATCTGTAGCAGATCACTGTGCCCTATTGAAAACACTGCTATAAATTTTTCTCTCCCATTCTTTGAAGCTGTTCTTTTTCAGATAGAGTGAGAGTGAAACAAATGTGTAGTTGCCTCGTACATAATCTCCAATCTCAATTTCAGTTTAAGTAAGTAGTAGTCCTTAGCAGAGGAAGAGAAAAATGCAATTGTATGGAATGAATGTTTGGTCTTCTCTGAATACAGAGACTGTGGCATACTGTTCATGTCTTGAGCAAAGGATTCTTATGACTTCTAACTTATTGATAAAACTGACTTTAAATGTTTTTTAACCAACACTGAAAATTTATGGGATCATCTTAGAGACAGCAGCATGAGAACAAAAAGTAAATTCAGTGGGATTTTTGCACAGAGATGCAGGGCATGACTGTCAAGTACTGGTGAAGGTACAAGTTTCACCAAAGTACGTAGTCTCATTTCTGACTATAACCGATGAAAAATCTCTATTGAAGTTAATAAGAATACTCTAGTTTTAAACAGAAGCATGCTTAACTACCTTCCAGAGGCATTAAACGGCTCTCCCAGTGTTGGCGGAGTTTTGGTAGCAAAGAAGTTAGCTTACTGGATGCATTTTGCCCTCTTAGTGTGAAATCACAAGCGGTTTTCAAGAGAATTTTGTGAGTTCCTCTGAATGCAAAATCCAGCTTTTAGATGTGTGGATGAAAGGCTCTGTATAAATGTCAGCCTTTATTATTGTTACGAATTTCCGGCTTCTGTTACTAAGACATTTTATATGCATCTTTTCGTGTCTCCCTGTCTGTGAGTTTGGACTAAATGCCTGCCACAAATCTCCCTGGCTTCCTGTGGAGGGGATTGCTCTAACTCAGTGCTCTCCTAACCTTTCCTTCTGTTCAGGGAATAAACCTCCCTTAAAAAAATGACCTCATAAAAATGGAGTAAACTCTGAGCTCTTTGTTTTTCTCAGGTCTAACCTCCAGGAAGACTATAAATTCATTTATTCTATAAAACACAGAGAAGTAAATCTTCAGCATAATGTGTGGGGAATTAGCCACTTAACTCCCATTAACATTAATGGGAACTGAATATTTATTTACCCCACAGCACATAAATCTTTGCCTTGTAACTTCTACAGTTTCTAACTAAAATGTTTCCATTGTTCTAAGGATCATGGTTATCCTGCAAGAGTGTTTACTAGGTTGTCAGCCTATGGGAGATATATTGGATGTTTCAGCCCTTTCCCTTCAAGTAAGCTGTAAAATGCGCTGGGGCTCTGTAATGTGAACTTTCTGAAACCTCTGCATGATAAGCTCAGATGATTCAAACCTCCTCTGCTTAGTGCTGGTCCTATCATTCCTGCTGGGAGCTAGAATTGTTTGACATGAATAAACTTTTGTGACTGATAGACTTTTGGTCAGTGCCTGGGGTGATGGATGGAGGGACTGTGGCTGTCAGTGCTCTACCATGAGTCTCCACCTCTTCCAAAATCTGTATTTCTTCCTTTCTTCCTTCAAACCTGTGTTTGCATTGTCAGAGAATTACACTCTCAGCTCTTTCTTCTCTAGTTAAAGTCAAGATCAGGCAAGTCAATCAAGCATGATATAACTCTACTTTAAGGAGATCTTTTCTCTTCCCCTGAGGGAGACGAAGGGGCCAGAGCTCAGCAGCACCTATTGGAGGCTTCACAGTTGTCCTGTGTATCTACCTGGAAGACTCTGAGATGCTGTCTGGATGGATGAGCTGATGGATGCTAATGAAGATATGAAAATGAAAGCTGCCAGTCACTGAATGAAATCCAGGCTCTCCTGTACGTAATGGCAAAACATCCTGTGACTTCAATACACCAAGTTTAATGGGCGTACTGAAGTCACCAGTTTATACTGCATGAAACTGCTTTTCCCTAAAGCACTCTGTAGAAAGCTATTGCTCTTTTGTGTAGTGTATTTGAACCACTCTGAGGTAGTTAATAAATCCTCCAAATTTCTGGTTAAAAATAAATAAGTAACTATGGAAGCAGAATGGCTCCATCTTGCCTTCTATCGATTTATGAAGTATTTTAGTATAAAGCCTTCCTCTGCGCCTGAGTGTATTGGGCAAAAAGCAAAGGGCTTAAACTACAGCTAAAGAGTTTTAGGCGAGACAATAGAAAAGGCTTCCCAGGGGTGAGGGGTGTGAAGCACAGCTGCAGGCTGCTGTCTCTAGGGACAAGGTAGACAAATAGTGAGGAAGGACCTCTGTGGTGTAATCTAGGCTGGATGGTAGAAGAGGAAGAGATGGGAGGTTACTTTTAACACTCCCTGCCAGCTCTGTCACTCTACTGGAGCCAAGAGGAGATCCATCAATTTTCTTGGTTGTTGGATCAAGCCTGTTTAGTTCTGTAATATTTTTCAGTGAACCAATAAAACTTTATCCAATATCCTGTCCTTCAAACAGAAAAGACTCCATGTGGGGGAGAAATTACTGTGGAATATGGTGTTAAAAGCCCAAGCAGAAACCTTGGGCTGTTACTGACCCATGGCTGAACTCGTGTTGAGAGTCCTAGCAAACGATAAAATGATTGCAAAGAAGAAAATGCATGGAAAACCAATCCCCAGGTCCAAGTTTCCTATGTGAACAGTTCACCTCACCTTCTGATCTGACTGGCCCCCGTTCTGCATCACTGTGATCTCGGGGACTCGCACCTCCTGTCGTGTAACGGAGAACCTGCCTTCCTTTCCCGTTCTCAACATTTCCGTGGGAGTTCAATCCATGCAAGCGCTGCACACACAGGCAGTGCAGGACCTCGCCTTTTATGGCAGTTTTACAGACAGCCCTTAACTGAGCTAAGCGTCCGAGCTGTGCATAATGCCTTTTTTAACAGCGTATTGAACCTATGGCTTTTATCATCCTGACCAGCTCACTAACTGCACCTGTCAGGTTCCTCCCGAGACTGAAATGAGAGCAGTCTCTGCATTTGTTTTCACAGCTCCAGAGCAGAGACAGGGATTTGTCAGGAAACCATTAAGCAATACTACACCATTTGTTGTGGATCCATTTTCTTTCCTGAAACCAAAGTATTTGTTTTCAAGGTTCAGGGAACAGGATTCTGGTGTGAGTTATGCCAATATAAATGCACAGGACCCCTCCAGGCAATCAGTAGAAAGACTTCTGATTTACACACTTTGCTGCACGCTGATTTACGCATATGAGAACCACGTCTATCTCTGGAGCTTTCAAGCCACAGAGACTGGCTGCATGGTTAGGCTCAGTGATGCGAGACCTATCAAATATTAAAACATCAAATTGGTGCTGCTGTTATTAGCACCAAAGGTATTAAAAACACCCCTGAATTGTAAACAAAGGGCTAACAGACAATCACAGGTGCAGCATGCTAATGACATTTTAAGCATTGACCCGGGAGACAGCTTTGATCTCAGGTTTAGCTACTTTGAAACCAATTTACTCAGGAGATCTTTACTTAGATATTATTTTTTGGTTGTCATTGTTTTCTCAAATCTGTCACTATTCATCAAAATTTATTTATTTTTTACCAATGTTAACTGTAAGCACATACGATCAATATATACCTCATTTCTTCCGGAATGATCCATTAGCAAACTCCATACTCTGTTTCAGTTACTGAAATATACATATCTCAAGAACTGAAACAGAAGCTGCTTAACAATGTTCAGCATCTTCCTGCAAGAAACAAGGTTAGGAAATGACCAAAGTGAGAACTAGAGGAAGAAAACAGATAGGAAGTTGCAATTGCCCAACCTTAATTCAAATGCTTCCTATAGAAAAAAAAAAAAAAAAAAAGAAAGAAAAAAGAAAGAAAGAAAAAAAAAAGGCGTTTTTAAGCATTAAAAAGGAGATTGCCATGAACTTCTTTGCCTGTCACCTACATTACAGTGCACTAACCCTGGTCACAAGGGCTCCATCCAGCACACAGACGGCTCTTCCAGCTCCAATGGGTCCTGATCCACTTGCTGCTCACGTGGAAGGAAGGACACTTTGGCTGGACTGAACCACCAGAGCATCTCTCTGGAGCAGCCTGGTTTGCCTGGACACATGGCTCTAGTCTGACCTGGCTTATACAAGCTAACGAAGTCCTAACTGCTGGTGGCATGTCCATATTGGTTACATGGTAGTATGGCATCGTTATGCTATTGGGCAGTGTCACTGAACTGGTCATACTGATACACATTCAACCACTGGAGGGACAAACACAGGTATCAGATATAACCATATTCCCCCCCACACTCCCCCCCCCTTTTTTTTTTTTTGCTAAAGTGCTGGAGGGGTTTCCAGCAATAGATAAAATCATTTTGTACAAAACTGAAATGCAACATTTGTTCCGGAGCTTGTTAGGTCCTGAAATCTGTAGGTGGGGTTGGGAAAATGACATTCTCAGCTCTTCGCCAGCAGCGAAGCTATTAGAGCCTTTATAAATGTCATCCAGTTCAGTGCTGCTGCTTGTGCCATATTCCCAACAGCAAATGCAAGCATCATCAGGATCCAACAGGCTCCCAAGAATAAGACCAGCAATTCAACTAAAAATAAATATAATTAAACCATAAAAAGAAAAATGTCTGTAAGATAATCATCCTTGCAGTGAGTTGGAATGTACTGGAGAAATATTTTTGTAGCTAGTTATGAATAAAATATGTTTTACATGGAGAGAATGTTGCCAAAATATCACAAAATAAATTTATTAAAAATGAAAATGGAAATAGATAAAGAAAAAATAGAAATCACTTTTTCACTTTGTCAGACAAGTTGCTTATATATTTCCCCTCCTTCTGCTGGAACCAACTAGCTGTTTTCTGGCCTAAGGTTGTGTCTTGCAACCTGTCAGAGTGGAAGCTGTAAGAGTGGATAGCAAACATCAGAACAGTGATCCAAGGGATTTACCCATTTTTAGTTTGTTAATCCTTCATTCTTATGATGTTTTAATAATTCATGACCTTTATCGCAACCCATCCCCTCCTAAAATTTCCATTGCTGGTATACTCATGAACTTGTTCAATTTGACCACATGATATTTTGACTATATTGTCTAAATCATATTATATCATTTCTGGTACATGTCTGGCTAAGGGAAACTTTTTGTACAGGACAGTAATGAGGATCACATAAAGAATATTGTAACACCTCCTCCAATTTCTCAAATAACTGATCTGGGAGAATCATTAGTAAAGAGTTTACAACACTTCTGAAAACTGAAAAAGTTTTCACAAATGCATCAGTTAAAATTGTCTCAACACTGATAAATAATTAATTTCATATAACATCCAAAAATAACTTCAAAAGAAAATGAGTCAATGTGCTCAAAGTCTGAAGGACAGTCCCTCTGCCGCCAGCCTCTAAACCTGTTAAAGATTTCTTTCTCGTATTGCTACAGGATGATGTGTGAACATACTCTCACTCTTATGTGCCCAACAACTAAGAGCAAATTGGTATCTGTGCCTGCATCCATCCAGCAAGAATGAACTGAGTCTCTTAACTTTCAGCAAAGTGAATGGTCGCTCTGAGCACCTCTTATGAACTAACAAACATCTCACAGATCTGAGCTCATTAGCAAAAACTGTAATTAGTGCTCTCATTGGTGTTATTGGTGCATTTGTTATACCATCTCCTCAAAGGCTTCCAGTGTTCATCTGAATTTGTTAGTGTCCGGTATATTGAATTCTTTGCTTGCTAAGGGTGCAGGTAGGCAGGAATGCTAGCACACTATGCAAGAGTTAATTGCACAAAACAACAAAAGAAATGCCCAACTATTGTCAGGTTTGGTGGGTAACTGAATGGGAATCTGACAGGGAACTCATTAGAAATCGTGTCACATATGCCCATTGCAGAGCCACTACTGGCAACTGGCTTTGTTGGAACAAAAAGACTGAGCCCAAATGTTGCTGGAAAACTCCCTAAGGCCATTTCATTTATAAAAAGGCCAAGCTTTTGAGAGCATATAATTATCCTTCATCCTTGCCATCTTATCCTGCATTAAGTTTAATTGTTCACAAAACTTGGCAACATTCTCACACCCATTTAAAGAAATTCAGTGGTTCTGTCATTTTTAGTGCTTTTGATATGAAAGTGTTTCAACTCAGACTACTTGTGACTAATTCACTCTGTGACATGAACCTCTGCCTCCTCCCCTTCCCCCAAAATATACATTCTTCTTGAGAGAACTGAGCTCAGAGGGAACAGATGGGCTAAAAATAGTTGATTTTGGCCAAGATGGTCAAAAGTCACCAGTGATTTCCAATGCCTCTATTTTTAGAGGTGAGTGCTGACCACTTTCTGAAAGTCACATTCCCTCAGAGCATTTTTCAGAGCTGGGTGCCCCAAATCTTGCTCTTTCATTTCCAAGGAAATAGGTCATGAGCAATGGTCACCCAAGGGCTGTGGCAGAACCACCACCCTGGTCCTTGACCCTTCACCAGGCTCTGACATCCCAGCTCAGGAGAGGCTACTCAGAGTCGCTGTACTGTAGGTCTGACCTATTGAGTCCTTGACCCACTGGTGCTGTTTCACCGTGAGAGCACCAGCTGCAATTTGAGTTTCTTCTCAACCCTTCAACATTTTAGAGCCTGGTAGAGTCAAGCCTGTTACCTAGAAATGAAAGAGTCCTAAAATATGAACTGAAGAATAGTCCAAATGCTATGAGTCATCCATGTCCGGTCTTTTTTGCTAGTAACTGTATTAGTTGATTAAAGCTTCCTTCCCTGAGGGATTGATTTAATATTTACCTGCCCAGTACATGAAGTCTTCTTTTTAGAGAAGACAAGTCATTTAAATGTGTTTCAATAGATAAAAGATGAACATTTGCTACTCCTTTCTATAGATAAGCCACACATTAACTATGGCAGTGCAACTAGAGATGGGGTGGAAAAATTGAGTTCATTGGGTGAATGCCTGTTCACATTTCCTTTTCATCTACAGGCCTACTTTTCAACTGTGAAATGCAGTTAATCCATCATGAAGTCTTGTCATGTGCTTGGTAATTATATATTTTGTTGTTCTTCAAATGAAAACAAAAGAATTGGGGCTTTTGGGTGGATGGTGTGTAAGGGAAATTCCTCATGATAAAGTAAAAATATACTGTTGGCACTTGTAACAATTAAAAAACATAAATAGGCTTGTAAGAGCAGTTTTTTCGAAGATACCTACAGCTCCTTCTGTCTTACATGTTATGTTCTGGCCTTGACGGGACCCAACACAGCACTGTATTAAATACATGCTGGGTTTTATGTCCAGTGTGAAAGAGTATCATCTGTGAAGCAAAGGTCAATGAAGTCAGATTTTCTGCTGTGTTTACTGGCGATAAATATCTTGAGAGAAAATGTGAGCATCTACAAACACTGGGTTATGATGTTAGTATGGCTCCTTATCACCTTATAAATGATCTATATCCTGACGTGGGAAGTGAGCTTCAGTCCCAAATGAATTACAAACCAGTGACACCCTAATATAAATAAGAGCAGAAGGATGCACCTTGTGAAGCACTCTGAGCACAAGAGCTGGAAATAGGAGCAAGGAACTTATCTCAACTTTGCAAAGTGATCTGCTTCGGAGTTTGGTCCAAAGCTCAGTTAATTAAGTGGGAGTCTTTCCAACAACTTCAGAGGACTTTATCACCCTTTATTAGAGCTACCATATGTCCACCTTTTTCCTACATTTGTCTTCTTTTTCTGCCCCCAAGTCCTTTTCCACTAGGTTTTTGGTAAGTGCAGCCCACATCCAGGTTTCCCCAAATCCTGAAATGTGAGTGTGTGTGTGTGTGTGTGTGTGTGTGTGTGTAGGAGTGGATTTGGCTTGCTTTAGTGGGCAGATGCAGGATGTTAGCAGACACAAGTGGCTGAAGGAGGTGGGAGGTGATGGAGAGTTGGGGCAGGATGAGAAGTGTTGTGTGCGGGCAGAAGGACCTGTGCTGATGAGGGGGAGAAAGTGAGATTTGGGGATGAGGAAACGCAGAAGAAAAAAAGTGGCTGGGGGTAATAGGTGAGAAAAACAGATTACTCTGGGATAAGAGGACCTGGAAAGCAAAAAAGGAGGGGATATAGGGCGGGGTTCCTAGGGTTACTGCCCTGGCATATAATCCTTCATCAGGGCTCTGAGAGGGGATTCCCATGGACTCACCCAGGCTGCCACTTCCACCCCTTTGCCTCTGTCCACTGCCACCACCTCCCTGGGCAGGGGGAGAAGACAACTCTGTTTTGTGGCCTTGGAAACGTCCCCAGCTTCCCTGCTTCAGCACCCCACTTGCACAATGGGGTGAGCACCATATTCACCTTCACATCATGGGAGCCAGGAGGGGAAGGTGGCTCATAGCCACCTCTCCCTGGTCTTTGCCACCCTTTTCTCTCCAGTGCAAGGTGTCTGATGACTTCATCCCTCCTCAAGGATTTCCACAGTGTCATGGTTGAAGCTGAACTCCAAATGCACACATGTCTGGAGCTGGGGCTATTCTTTCCTTTGACAAATTGTTCAGACCTCACACCTCTACAGCTAAACAAATGTAATCCAAGCATCAGATCATAAAATCTTGGAAAAAATTTATTTGAACTGCTGGCATGGCTTCTAGTAGCACACTGGGGGCAGCTCTCCTTTCACATGTCTCCGGAGGCATGTAAAACATTTCACTCCTAGTAACTGAGCTATAAATGTAGGTCTCGAGCAGTGCATGCTCCGTGTTACAATGTGAGAAACCTGAGGGCTTTTGCTTTTTTGTGCAGGAGATTATCAAAGCACCTTTAAAGGGAGCCAGATTTCCTGCTTCACCTTTCCTCACCCATTGCTCTGACATCCACTCTTCAAGAAACCAAAAGGTGTCAAACTTTCTTCAACATGTACAAATGAGCCACACTGCTTGGGCAAACAGAGAGGAAAGACTTGGGTCTCGTGAGTGCTTTTTGCTGTCTGCTTTGCAGGCAGGTAGCAGCAGCCGTGCTCTTTCTGGCGAGGTGGCTCTGTGCTCGCATTACCAGTTACAGCAACGAGGAGACAAAGACATGCTGATAACCATGGGCAGACAGGCTTATTTCCCTAACCTGCTTATGCTCCACTGCTATGAAACTCCATGTGCTGGAGCAAACATGTCTCTTCATGTTTTAGGGGAAAGAGTGTGATTTTGCAACTCACTATTCTGCTTTTCTCTCTAGTTACTCATGGTGCACACTTGGACATGAAGGAATAAGAGTAGAGGACAGTCAAGACAACACGTATGTCCCAATATTCATCCCTCACCCAGGCTTCCCAATTACCTGAACTGTTATTAATTAACTATAAGAAATGGATTGTTGTTAAACACCAACTTTTGGCTCGTCTTTGCAAATGACCTTGGGAGTTTCAAATGTGCCAGGACTGATGGATGGGGAACGCTGGTGCCAGGTCACGGGAGAGGCTGGAGGATATGACGGTGGGTCAGCAAAGGTTCACCCCTGTCATTCCACAGTGTCCAGTGCCAGGGATAAATGAAACACCAAGTTATGTGTTGTGAAATCTGCAGGTGTCAACATTTGCTTTGTTCCTTAAAAAAATGAAATCAAAACCTACTGATTTTCAGAAAAAATATGGGAAGAATTTTCTTATTCTGAATGAACGCCTGAGGCACTAGGTTATAGCATCCATCTCTCATCGGGTAGAAACCAGTGATTTTTTTCACTCTCTCATTCATTGGTTAAGGTATCAGGTAAAAGATTTTGCACAATTTCAAAAAAAAAAAAAAAGAAAAAGACTTGAAAACTTTCCATAGTGCAGGTGAGGACCCAAGGCACCAAATACCCTCCTGGATGAGCAGGGCATGGGAAACAGAATGCAGTAAGCTCCCTCTCTGCCTCCTTGAACATCAGCTTACCTCTTTGTCTTGAGTTAAATTTGGTAAAACCAATACATTTGCACAAGAAGCTTTGCTTCTAATTACCTGCCATTTTTGAACAACACAAACCCCAAGTCATTGAAGAATTCCCTGTGACTTGGCTATATCTCCCATAGGTTTGATGGTGCTCATGACATAAGGCAGTGGAAGGACAAATAATCAAATTTTGCATGCTGGCAGAGCAAAATTTCAGGCTTTCAATGCAAAAGGCACCTGAACAACTAGAGGCTGACATTCACAGCACTGGAAAATTTGACTCTGAGAGAGGCAAGCACTGAGCTTGAAGGAGCAAAGAGAGGTCACACGGCATTTTCTGTGGGAAGACAGTGGCTGCACCTGCCAGCCAGCTCATCCTAACGAACACTGTTGAGGCGGGCGGATGGAGCTCAGGATGTGCCAGTTCTTTTCTGTGTGGTGGCTCTCTGCCCACTGCAATTACAGAATGAGGAAAACAGCAGTTTTGTGAATAAAGCTGGCAACAGTCCAACACAGCCTGAAGAAACAACCGTACCTTGGAGAATACTTTCTTTTTCTTTCTGGGTTGGGGCAAGCTCTTTAAAGAAGTTTAGCATTCATGCAGACATCTTCATTTCAAGATGCTCATTACTGATAAAATCTATCCTGGTCCCTGTGCAGTCACCAGCCTGTGCTGGTCTGAAATGCCTAAGATGCTGGTGTGGGAGGTTAACCTGCTCTAGACACTTGTTAATCTGGAGTGGTTGAAGGTTGGTTTCAGCTCTGAAGCATTAGTTTTAAAAATTCTTCTAGGATTTAACAGTAACCATTATAACTCTGGACTAATTTATTATCCTATACGGTTGCTGAACTTAGCTTAATTCTTGACCACAAAGGCTTCCTCTGGTGCTAAATTCTGACTTCTACTCAGACTTCATGTGGAAAAACCATCCTTGGATTAGTTTTGACCACACTGCCTTTTACTGTGTCTGGATGCACAATGACTTTGTTTTCTTAGTATGAGACATCAGGACAGAGCTCCACAGCTCTGTGGATCATGTTGTTTTAAAAGCAATGTGTGTGAGTCTTTATCCCTCCCTGCCTGTATCTCAGTCATTACAGTACTTTTGCGGCATCCCCAAGTCTTCCCCTGGTTGCAGAGCTACGCTGAAGTCTCTTTATAGCATCCCTGGGGCTGCAGACTAACCCCATGCACTTTGAGCTCCTCTCCATCATGTATTTTAGCATGTTCTTTCTGCAGAGTGGTGAAGCCATTGGCCACATCCCAAACATCTCCTGAGAGTGGAGAAGCAAAGTAAAACACCATAGAAGAGTAACAATCCCCAGCATGTTGAGGCTGGAGGAGGAGGAACAGCCCTGCAGTTATTGCTGCATGTTAGCAGCCTCCGGACAAGAGCAAAGCCTTCTCCAATGGGTTTATGAATAAAACAGATGTAGGAACATCAATACTACGTGGTTCTTTAAAGCAGATCTTTGTTCAATATGGTGAGAAACTGTATTACCAATGTTTTACAAATAGAAAAGACACAAATTCTGTCTTCTAGAATAAGAGTTTTGGCTCATATTGAACAAAAGCTGACATCCATTTGCTGAGAGGTCTTTCAGATTTCGTCTACTGAGAACTAACAGAAAAAAAACATGCAACGAGAGCAGAGGAATCATTAAGAACAGAAGATGAAATAAGAAGGAACAAGAAAGAATGCAGAAAGTTAGAAAGAGATCATTGGAAACAAAAGTGGCATAAAGGTTAACATAAAACTGCAGACAATAAAACCTGCTTTTTTGCAAATCCTTTTGTGAAATTATGGTGGAACGACTAATGTGAAGAACATTATGCAAAAAACAAACAAACATACTGTAGAGAAAAAAGGTGAATCGGAGTTAAGGAAATGTAAATAGCTTTCTAAGATACAGAGCTTTGCTTAAAAGTGCTCACACTCATCATGTTGTTCATTCCCTCTGAACAAAAGTATTATATTTTAAAGTCAATAGATATGTTTATCCAAGTGACTCCTAGCGCACTTCATAAGAAAGGCTTTGGGGTTTTTAATTTTTGGTTCCAGACAAAGTCATTTTTCTTTGTCTTCCCTTCTTTTTTTTTTTTTTTTTGCNATACATTTTTCATATTAAGAAAACAAGAGATTGAAAGATTACTTTTGGCACTTCCCTTCCATGACCCCATTTGTTGCTTACGTGAAGAAAAAAAGCACAGAAGATGGTTCTTGCTGAGACTGCAACCCCTATAATAACCAGATGAGAGCACAGAGAAGAATGGAGACTTTTTAGCCTGCCTAAACCCACCCTCACCCAACAACTTCATTGCATCTGAAGACACCTGCAAGAGCATTGACCCTGGAAGCACCGCCGGGGCCAACTCCTGAAGTCCTTGCTGCTTACTGCTGAATTTTGTCCTCCCAAATACACAGCTCTTGCCTGAAGAGCTAAGGACATCCCTGCCAGCACACCTCTGCATACCCAACCAGACCTGTGCCTCTGTCAGTGAGTGCTTGGTAGGAGTCACATCTCTTATTCTGGGGAAGTTTGTGCCTTCTCTGTTTGCAAAGCTCTGGCAATACATTTTCTCACCATTTGCCCTGGCACAGATAGCAGCCAAACACAGCCAGGCTGGAGGGAAGGAGCAGTACCTGCCCTGAAGGCAGAGCTCCTCTCCCCCAGCACTCCTGGATGAATCCTTCGGGTGGTTTTGGTCTGTACTAGGAGAAGGTTGCCTTTTGCCTTGCTCAAAACAGCCTAGCTGAGTAGGTCTTCCCAAAAACAGCATCTCTCCTATCACAAGGCCTTTTCTTCCTTGTGAATCTCTCCCCCACTGTAATTTATAAAGCAAATTGTGTAACACTGATTACAGAATTCCTGGTGTGGCCAGACCACGGAGGGGAGCATCAACTCCTTTGCTTTGTAACCAGTTCCCCATCCATATATTCTCCAGCCCTATATGACTTTTTACAGCTACTGTTGCCAGCAGGTCTGTTTTCTCTTTAGTTTCCTGATGAACATTTCCATCCAAAGTACATTTTGCATTTTTATTGGTCCTCCCCAGACGTGTAGCCTTTCATCTACTGACATTGAATCCATATGCTGATCTGAGCAGAGTGTGCAGGCTGCAGCACCTCCCCGTGCTGCGTTTCATCCATGCATCCCTGCCCATTTTCCAGGTTGCATCTGTCACCATCCCACCTTGCACAAGCACCAGTATCCCTTCCCCTGCACCTGGGCCAGGTTCTGCCCTGCACACTGTGCAGCTGCCCCAAAATGTGCTCTTCAAATACTTCTGCCACAAGCCTCTCTTCTTTCCTTTCAAAAAGTACCTGCCATTTAAGGGGTGACTGCTCCTGCCTGCTGCCTGACAACCCAGCATGTGTGTGGCCCCATTGGCACCCGTGGTGGGGATGGTGAACCCTGAGGACCTCCATCACTTGGCGATGGCTCCAAACCCCACCAAATCAGCAAAGACTTTGTTAAGCTGTGGGACCAGTGCTCTCCATCAGCCACCCTCCTCCATCAGCTGGTCCTCCTGCTCACCTGATATCTGCACAAGGAACATCCTCAGTAACCGGGTGTCCTTCTTGTGGGAAGGGGATCTCAGAGGACTGGAGATGCACCAGAGCCAAAAGCCACAGCATGAAGGGGTTTGTCCAGGCTTTCTTGCTGGCAGTAGGAAAGCTCTGATCCATTTTGGCTGGGATTGCGGTTCCAAAGTCAAATGAAATGAGCAGCACCTGTGAGGGGTGTGGGAGGAGCTGAGCCCTGGTGCGGCGCCTTGGGCACACCTGAGCACGGCAGTGTCGGGGCCCACCTCAGCCGGTCAGGCCTCAGCGTCTGCTTGGGGTCTGCTCCTCTGCTGTGGCATATGTAGCTGCAGCTGATGCTAATAGGAGTCACATGTGCATCCGGACAGAAGAGTTATGGAGTCTGAAATAACGCCTCTGCACATGGCAGTTCTTGCTGCTTCAAGGCCTATTTCTTCCTCACGCACAACAAAGCAAAAAATCCCTACTGCTTTCTTTCGTCTTGATATTTTTCACAGATCCCGGCGCAGTGGGCAGTCTCAGAGCAGACCCACAAAAAGGGTTTCTGCTTAGTTTGTATCATGAACTACTTGTCAGAAAATGATGCCCTAGTCCTGGGAGATGCAATAAAGCTGTCCCATAAGTTAGGCGCTGGCCAGATGGAGGCGATTCTTAATGCAGATTTCATTCTGTGTGTGTCACATTTGCTAATTTCCCATGAATGATTCCTGATTTTCAATCGACCTTGGCCTTGAGGTTTGTAAAACTGTTCTGCATCAAAGTCTTTTGACAATGTGTAATTTTGGCTGAAATAAAGTAGGAAAGAGACTCCCTAAAATATCAGTTCAGTGAGATTTTGCACAGGGTGTGGCACTATTGTCCGATGGTACATTTTCTGTGCTTCTGCTGACTGGGGAGATGTTCCTGTAGGTAAGGTGCCAGATTTTGAGGAATATAGATTCAGCCTGTACCCCTGAAAGGCCTTGGGCAGATCTTGTAAGTGCTTTGAAACTCAACTTTCCCCCTGTAAGTACAGACTATATGTTTTGTGTTGTGTCTATTCAGACTGTGATTTTCAAAGGGACCCACAGGAATAGCTGTACAAGTCCCACAGAACAGTAAGTCTGTTCTAGTTTCATTAAATGCCTCACTGAAGCACTTTCCTGGGAGAGCAGATCATTCACCCTGCTTTCTTACACACGAACCTGGCCCTATTTTCACAAGCTGACAGACTACCTGATGGAGCCATTATTCTCTTTTCATATACAGTCTAAACTATTTCCTCTTGCTGGGCACTGAGCAGTTTTAAATCAAGATGTCTTAGTTCACAGAGTTTGGGAAATAGTCTTTTAAAATGCCTTATTTCTTCCTTGCACCTATGTAAATCTATTTTATTGGACAATCGGAAAACATAACACTTGGCTTGTGTGGATAACCCCCCATGTGCTTCCAAATACAACACGCGGTATTTTTTGGAAAAAGCTTTCCATGAAAGCCGGTTGTTCCCTGCACCCAGGCTGAGGTCTGCGCAGCAGCCTGCCCTCCGGCCCGAACGCACCCAGAAATTGGCTCCAGGCTGGGAGCACCGCACCAGGCGACATCTCAGTGCTGAAACTCAGATTGCATTGAGAAGGTTTTGTGTGAATTGAAGCCTGCAAATACAGGTTAGACCAGTGCTGTAGTCAATGAAAAAACCTCCAAGGGGCTTTGAATAGTTCTGTTGCCTCCTCTGCCCTGTGAAAGGAGGTGCCCAAACAGAATTAACGTGTGCGGCCTCTCATAGCTCGCCCCTGCCATCCCTCCCCAGCGCACTCTGGCACGCAGAGTTTGTTCTGGCTGGGAATTGGGTTTACAAAGACTAAAGAGATGTTGTGCAGTGGGCAGTGAGTCTCAGTGCAAGGAGATAAAGGCAGCTTTGGAGATGGCATGGGCATGGTGTGGACCACGGAGGCTGGGGGACTGGGCCAGGCGGGGACACAGGAGGAGGTTACACATCCTGAGTTCACCTTTGGTGACAAAGGCATCAGCCTCCACACTTTGAAAAAGCTGTGCTGGCCTGCTTGAAGGCCCTGTCCCTTCTATAGCAGTGCCTGGCTCTCTCTGGGCCCTAGTATGATACAGTGCAACCGTTATACTCTGCAAAGCTACTTGTCAACTGCCCAGCGGCTATATAAACATGGCAGGAAAACACTGTTTGAATCTTTAAAATCATCAACAGGCTCCTTTAAACCACTGGCTCAAACTCTGGTTGAGGTCTAATGCTCATTAAAAAAGAATGCATTAAAAAGCTGCATTAAAAAAGAAACAGTTAACCGAAACACCACCTCATTTTACAGTCAGGAAATATCTTGCAATTATTGCCATTGTCAAAAGTGATTTTAGTTTAAACTATGCTACTGCAGCACAGAACACAAAAAAGGAAAGGATTTACTGCCGAATGCTAAGTCATGTTTTATTTTACTATGTAAGGAGCTAATATAGCAATGCAATATAGAGAGCATAGACCCAAATAAAAGTTCACATGTTCCTGCCAACTCCAAGCAATTTAGTTTTGTGACTCAGGCAGCATAATTGTGAAATTGGCTCAGAACTCATTACATTGTTTTATTTTTGTCTGTTTATGTTTTTAAATGCATGCTTCAGGTTCATTTCATTTGCCTTAAGACTTTAAGGTTCATCTCAGTTGCATATTGAAGATTTTTGTGTGTGTGTGTAAGCCTATGGGCTACAAGGTTACTCTTTATTGCTGAGAGCAGAGATTCTCTCACAATTCTTCGTGAGATTGGGACTGTAAGTGAAACATTAAATGCCCTAAAACACACACAATAAGATGAAGGGGATACTGTAACCCTTAACACAGACACTCTGTGGATCTGCCCCATCTAGCCACCCACTGCCCTGTTCACCCACATTCTGCAGAGGATACAGGGTGAATGAAAGTGACGTGCAAAATATATTAAATGTGTTCTTGAGTTGACACTGAGTATGGATTTGGCTCAGTTTGTCTCCAAATCCAGAGACAAAAAAATGTGAAATTCTAAAACATTAATTACAGTGAGGAGACAATTTTGTATCGTGTTAGGGTGCTTTTCATAAGACAGTCTCTGAGACTGCGTGCTGGTGCTGAGTGTTTTCAAATGTAAATCTGATCACAGGCTGCAGCCCATGTGGTGTATAAACAAGACATATTTTTAAACACAGTGTGAAATGTGGGGGCTGACGTGACCATTATCAGAGCCTCATGCATGAGCTATGAGACATCATAAAATATTTTCATATTGCAACAATGAAAACTGAAGCTGCTCAGTGGTAGGCTCGTTTGATCTGATAGCTGTCCCGGCTCCCTTCACTGGGTCTAGCAGGAGGGAGGAATGTTATTCAAAGGCTGTCCTTCTGAATGCTAAGCTGTTTTCTCATAAATTTCTTACAAAGAAAGAAACATGTTAAAAGGTTTCTTACAGAATGACTGATGAAGAATAGACCATTAAGACAATGCAAGCAACATTTTCAGGAGTTTGGGGCCATTCCACCCTGCCCATGAAGCAGCTCAACTAGACACCTTAAACAGGCTGAAACAGAGTTGCAACGTGAGTGCAAAGAATTGGGTCACTTTAGAGTCTCCTCTTCTTAATCAGTTAATGAATATATTTCATTCTGAAAGTGAGCACTCCTTGGGGTTCTTCAGATTAGTGCTACATAGCTGGATGGAGACAAACAGTCACTTCATCTCCTTCAGAATGAAGCTATCTCCACCAGACTTTGAGACTCATCTTGTAAATTCTTAATGCCACAATTTTCCTTTGATATATTAAGATGAATTTCTTTCATCTTATTTTATTCTATTGTGTTCATTATATAAGTGATTATTTTTACTCTTATTTGCATAGCCAGATTGTATTTTAAAGAATACTTGTCAGCTGAGTTTCTGTATGTTAGTGTTACAGTCTGTGTATAGATCTTCTTAAGATTTAGGCTTCATTCCTGCCAGTGATATTGATTTCCTTAGTGATCTTGAGCTAATCATCTGATTTTGCTGTGTTTCACTGCTGCTGTGGCAGATATTTAGCAGACCTAGATGCTTCTGAACTTCTTCAGGCTCCTGTGAGAATCTGGCTTATTCCTGTTTTCCTAGTAGATGTAAATGCTTCTTTTCACAGGATAAAGGATAAGAGGGGAAGGAAAGACAAATAGTGCCACTGCTGCTGCAAGCAGCAGGACTAAAATGCACTGACCAACAGAGGAGAAGCAGGGCAGCCTGCCCACACAAGTGTTTCAGGGGCACTTTGCACTCAGGCCAGCAATTTCTAGGCATTGGCTTGTGGGGCTGGCTTGGATCTGACCACCTTGGAGCTGCGGCAGCATGTGGCCAGGTCTGGAAGGTCCATGCAGACCTACCCTTCGAAGCAGCAAGTCCAGCTCTGTGGTTTCTGGCACTGCAGAACTGATTTCAATGGCATGAGCCCATGGGAACAGCTGGATCCTGCAGGGCTTTACTGAGAGTCTAATTTGTCTTCCTGTCACGGGCATGAGGTTCAACTACCTTTTTTCCCCTCTCTCTGTTTATTGAAGAATCTGATAAAATGCATGCAAATGGTTAAATATTCTGAACTATTTCTGCTTGGCCAAATATCCTTCTCTTCTTGTCTTCACAGCATTTTACTTTGGGGACACACATGCACATTGAATTCATGTCTGTGGTGCCTTTGCATTGAGCGGATTCCAGTCAGCCTAATCACAAAGCTGGGCAAAGGAAAAACTGAATTTTCAAACTGATGACACATTTATACCAGAATTGTAACTTTATAATATTAATGTATCATTTAACTTACATGTATACTTTGGAATGTTTATAACTTCTGTAAATCATGGGCGAGAGCGGCCAAGAGAGTGCCACACAACATTCCTAGCACAACTTGTAAAATAAATACAACAATTGCAGAAGAACAACATTCCCTGCTACAAAAGGGGAAATGTAGCTGCTCTGCTGCAGATGGGAAAAGCGCTCAGCAAAAGCTCCAAGAAACCCAGGCACACACAGAGGCACTGGAGTGGAGTTTTCCCTGCACTGCCCCCAGTGCACCAGCTGCGGTCTACCGTGGAGATTTCAAAGGACAAAATGCCATCAGGCCAGTGTGAAGGAAGTATCATGTCTCTGGGAAGTGACATCAGAGCTTTGCTGGCCATACTGCTTGGCATCATTGTTTGCATCTATGTGACAGCCCAGACTTTGTGACATTTCCTTCCCTCCTACAGGAAAACTGAAAAAAAAAAAAACCTGATGGCTACTGAAAAGCCATCCCCACACCACGTGGAACACTGTGACCTCTGTCTTGCAGGTACCATGAACAGAATAAAACCCTACTGTTTCCTGGCCCATAAAATCCCATGGCTGATTTCTGACCTATTAACATTCAGTTTTTCTTTTAAGGTTTATAGGACTGTTATGACTTGACCAGCAGACTGTAAAATACACATTTAAATGCATTCAACTCAGATAACAATCTCATCATTAAAACAGCCTAGCTTCATTGTTTGAAGTTAATCACTCTCAAATTCTTCTGGATTCATCAGCACGCTTACCAATACCTGTATTTTCTCCCTGAAGTTGGCAATGTAACATGACACAAAGGCCTTCAGCTCTTGAAAGATAGTATAAAAGACTGCGAATCTTATTGAAAATTCTCTTCATCTTTAGAGGAAAATCTACAGAAAAATCAAATCCCAATTTGAATTCAGGACATCTTCAAACATTAAAAATTAATCAGGTTCTGAGATCCAGGTGAAAGGATGACTGCTTTTCTAGTTTTATTATGCTAAAAATACAGTTGAGCAGTGAGCACAATGTGGTAACATTGCACAGGCAGCAAAATACCAAAATAACACCAAGGACAGGAGACTGTTTTAATGTACTTTCTGGTAAGTTATTTAACATGTTTTTGTTGGCAGTGCAGCTGGTTTGGGGCTTTGGATCAGGCCTGGATTACTTAGAGCAGGCGGTAGGCAGTGCCTCTCACGTAATGGTTGTTCCCAAATACAGCTGAACGCCGGTGTAGCGGGACACTCAGTTCTGTTTCTCTTCTCTAACACTGACACTACGAGTATCCCAGCCTGTCCTTGAGTTTGGAGGAAAAAAAAGCACCATTTCACGTTGGCTGCAGATGCTGAACTGGGGTCCCCCGTTGCTCCTATCACCAGCAGGAAGGATGGGACCCAGAGCTCCATCCTGGACTGTGGGAGCCAAATGAAAGTATGGGGAAAGTAAAGCTGATGTCAGAAATGGGATGGCAGAGCCCAGGGCCAGTGGGGTTTTGGCACTGTCTGGGGCAGGTGGAGAAGAGCTGCCTACAGCATAATCAGTCCCTCCAGCTACATGATGTTGCTGCTCAGTAACTGCACCCTGGAAACGTTTTGCCACGTTAACAACCCCAAAACTGCATTTCCTTCTCTCCCTAGTTGGATCATTTCTTATTATGGCCAACAATTAAAAGTTTTATTTTAATACATTGCCTAATTTATAATGAGTTCTGTCCATCATACACAGAAATGCTCATTTTTTTGAGTCAAATATAATTGTGTCTGTGCTCATACATTTTCTGTGTGCAATCCTTGGCCTCTGCATTTAAGAAATGTGACCCTAGGAGGTGTTTATAGAAGGCTAAATATAGGTTTATCTGTTCTAGTCTTTCCATGAAAGATCTTTTTCCTTCAACACATGGAGATTAAATACATGGAGCAATATTAGTTAACACTTGAGTTATGGCACGCTCCTAAAAACGCCAGAAAATTCCATTTTGAAGTTGGTGTTCCAGCCCGAACTCCCATTGCTTTATATTTCTTTTCTCTCACAGGCATGAACTGAGGATGGAGTGTGGCTGGAAGCAGAGTGACACCACTTTGGGCAGGCACCTCACGTTAATCTTGTTAGGTGCATTCTGCGGGTTCACTTGGGCCCTCGTTAGGTGTATTCTGCGGGTTCACTTGGGCCCTCATGGAAAGCAAGAGCAGAAATCCCACTGTTCTCAGCAGCCCAGAACATATCAAAAGCACTATCTGCCATTCAAGTGTATTAAATCCTAATTAAATAAAAGAAAATGAACCAAACTTGAGGGAATTTACGTCAGAGCAGCTGTTTGTGTGTATCTTCTGCTGGTCTTAACTCTCACACTTTGGGCTTTCCTGTTAGCGTTTGCAATAACGTCATTGCATCATGGTCCTAGTGTTTAATATTCCCTCTTTCAAAATACGAAGTTGCAGCTGACTCCCTGTATCCTTCTGGGATACATGCAGAAAAAGCTTTACTTAACAGCTGCTATATATTATTATTATTACCTATTACATCATATCTTATTACAGCTCTATTACAAGTTTCCCCTAAAATCTAATCACATTCTGACATTGTTTACAGCGAAACCAGAAATGGGCTTGAGACATAAAGTTCACATCCCAGCATGGGTCTGAACTTTCTTGAAGTTCAGATTTATTCGGAGGCAGCGTTTAACTCCCTTGCTCCTGGAAGACGGGAGTGGTGGCCAAGTCCAGCTGCGCGTGGCAGTACCGCAGCTGTGAGCACACATCGGGGGCACCTGAGATGCGCCTGTGCAGAGCAGATCCGGAATGGTGGCAGCCAAGACAGGGTTGTACTTTGCAGTGTGTCTGTGCTCTGAGACTGAAAGGCAGAGGGATAAGGAATAAGATTCTTGTCCCATATATGTGAACAGCAAAACTTCCACTGATTTCAGCAGAGCCAGAATTTCACTTAAGTCCAAGAGGCAGATGACAGATGGACAGACAGACAGGCATTGGTTAATTAAATCATTTGAGCTAAGCTAGGCTTATTTGTTTAAAAGACAAGTGGCTGCTGACAGAAGTGTGTCATTGTACCCATTCTGTGCTGCTTATTGCACAAGACCAGGAACCTGAAAAGGGAAGGACAGAGGATCTAGCTTCAGGCTCCCAAGAAGTAGAGAGAAGCTGTTCTGTGCTCAGGTCTGCCCACTGAAATGGGTGTGAGAGCCTGCACAAACCTCCGAGAACACAGGCCAGTCCTTGGGAGCTTCACCAGGATGCCCACGCTTCTCTTCCCTTCACCTCCCACCATCCAGCCTTGTGCAGGCTGTGGCACAGCCCCTCAGCAAGACAGCAGCAGTGCTGCAGGGAAGTGCCCACGTGGCAGCTCTTACGGGAGCAACTGCTGCTGCGGTGGGTAAATCTTCCCAGGATCACTCCCTTAGCAGAACTGCATGCTCATAAAGGTGGAATAAAAACAATCAAGGTCACTAGCCTCATCTACACACTGACATTTCTATAGGTCTTTGCTTTACAGCTATGATATTAAGTAGTTTGGCTAACTTTTTAGAAATGTTACTATTTTCTCGACAAAATGTCAAGTAAGTTTTCAGGGGGGAATACTTCATAACTGAAGTATGTTTTCCTAAGGGCAATAAACCACTAAGAAATGTACTTTTTTCCCACCCAGCCTTTGAGCCAAAACTTTCACATGTTTTTCAAAGAAATAAAATTATAGGTGTTTTTCTGTAGTAGGGTGAAGTACCACCTGGGTGGCAGTGGTAGAAAGCTGGGCAAACTTTATAAATCTAGAAGGGGGAGATTGTTTTGGCATGACTTAGGGTTACAGCCTGGGTTTCCTATGCATAATTTTAAAAGGAATTGCTCAAAGCATCAGGAAACTCTTGCCGGTACACTATACCCAGTGTATGACTCTTGCCTCTTTAGACACATGGAAGATTGCCATGGCTGAAAAGAGGACTTGTTCAGTGTGATGAACAGTGGAGTCAAGAGGCAGGCTTCTAATTATTACTGTATCTGACAAACCCATGGCCCTTTCACATGCTCATTTAAGTGACCAGAAAAATGTCAAGTGAATTGGAAATAATGAGTTGGTCAGCATGGTTTAATTTGGTTCCTGTGCTGAGGTTGAGGTGGGTTCCCATAGACTGCTGGCCATGAGGAGGGCAGCACTGGAGGTGGCTGGGACACCTCCAGTGCACTCTTGGCTGTGCAAAACCGATGGGAGGGTTTGTTGGCTTTTTATAATTACTGGTGAAAAGCTGAGCAGCTGGAAATGCACTTTGGTTTTGGTCATTTCAATCTTTGGCATCACAGTGCTCGGAATGTGTGTAAATAATTTTTCTGACTGAAATAAGAGAGAAGATGAATCAATTGAATATATGTTCATCCACGAACACTTTACATTGAAGGGGGAAAGTGAGGCAAGGTGAAGGACAAAGACACTTTTGCTAACACACCTAACAGTTGTGCAAGACCACAGAGAGTTAAGGAGTGTATAGCTGGGCTGCCTAGCACCCTGACAGAGCAATCCAGGCCCTGAGTATTTTTTTAACTATTAAAAAATAGGCGACATAAAATCTCTCTCCTGGAAATCAGTCAGAGGAAAAACTAAAGAAAAGCTACAGAGGAAATCTCTTTCTCTGGACCTCTCTGCATGCTGGCTTCCTATGTGCTGGGCTGGGGAAACTCTGAATCCTGTGGAAGAAATCCATGGAGAGGAAGCAACAGCAATCACAAATTATAAAAGATGGGGCTGGTTTTAATCAGGGCTGACTCTTCACAAATAACAAATGGGAAGGAGAGGTTAAAGGGGGGCATAAGGCTAAGCCAATAAAGCCTTTTCTGAGACAAAATAAGAAGGGCGTATTTCAATATGCCATAGTGAAGAGAAAGTCAAATGAACTAACGTGTCTAGGGTGTAAAAATGCTGTCTGACTCCAGGCGTATGAGCTTGTACTGTTGCACAGCTCGTGGCGAGAAGCAGGCTCCTAATTTAGGAGCTCTGAGTAACCTCTTCAGAAGGTTACATAGTCAGGCCAGATCTTAATTGAATTAGCCAAATTTAGACAGAGTGAATGTCCATGCTGCCTCCATGTCCTTCCCACCCCTTAACGTGCACATTCATCATTTGCCCAGGAGCATTCTGGTATTTTTTCAAATTTACTGGGGGAAAATATCATTTTTGGAAAGTCAAATTAGTGAGAAAGATATGATTTAAGTGTAATATAGATACAGTGCACAGTTTTTAACAATCCTGCTGCAGCCAGCATCTAAAGGAGCCCCTAAATTGCCATGCTTGTTTTGCTGAAATCCTGGTGTATTCAGAGACTGGATAACCAGGCTGGAAACGAGGGAGTGCTGGGGACAGAAGGCAAAGTTTCAGGAGGAGATCTCAATCTGATACACATGTGGGGCATTGGCACTAAATTGTTTAGTGTTTCAGCACCAAGGCCAATAAATGATTCTAGCAAGCTGTATAAATGCCTTGGGTACCAGCAGATGTTAGAGACAAGGTAAAAAAGCAGCTTTCTGGATTTCTGTGACAGATATTGGCAACACCTAGAGTAGAATCTTCCAAGACCACAGCAGAATTTTCTGTGCTCACTGGATTTTTTCGGTATAAAGCTGAGGTTTGTGTGGGTTGCTCCTTAGTGTCTTTCAAGTAACTAGCCTGCTGCTATGCAAACATTTGGGGTATGCAGTGTGGATGCTGTCTTGATTTATAGTAAACTCTGGGAAGAACTCCTGTAGCACCTGAAAGCAATCTTTCAGCAACTCAAGGAAGCAGAGTTGACTTTTAATTCCCCCATGTTCAGTAAGAAAGCAGGAAACCATACGTATATATATATATATATATGGGAGATATAGGAAGGCAAGGGAGTTATGAAACCAGAGATAGGTAAAATGCAAGCTATTAAAATGCACCTATTGCTGACTACTAAATGGCAGGTGAGATCTTTTCTGGGTGTTGCAGTATATTATTGGAAATTTATTCCACATTTTGCAACACTGGCTGCTCTAGTAACTGATCTCACTAGGAAAAAATCATCTCATAAAATAAATATGACCCCATGGCGTGTGTTAGCCTTTCAAGGACTGAAATCAGTTCCTAGAGATCAAACGGTTTTCATGAGCCTGGAATTTTAAGGTCCTTAAAGGGTGAATCCCAATGTCAATAATGTTAAATCAGGGTCAAAATTAGCATAAAATTTTAAAAGGATGTTTAAAAAAATCTACATTTGCTTGATAGATTATCTGAAAGAAATTAAATTCCCTAGATATGAAGTGATTTTAATAAAGCAGATCACAGCGTTTCTTTGGAAGGAATTATATGCCACAGTAAAGCATAGGTGTTTAAACAACGGGAAATTGGTGAAGCCAAGCAGAAACCTAGTGATTGTCCAACTTTATACGATCAGTTTAGTAAGTTACATTTGCATTGGACCAAATACACCGATGACTGACCATATTTTTCCCAGAGTGACTGAGAATAAAAGGATCAGTTTCAAGTAATGCGGTTGCCCTTTGCTGAAGTTGATTTGGAACAGATCTTCCTAAGTATAAATCTTTTATTAAAACAGAAATCATTAAAAAATGATGAAATGTGAGCTAGAGCACTTGCAGAGAGGCAGCGCTGCCTGTGATTTCCAGGACACTAGAGATCACCCTGGTCTCCTGCTCCTCAGTGGCTCTCCAGGTTGCCAGAGCCCAAAGGTTTGACTCAGTGTGCAACAAATGAGGGATGCAAACAATTATTCATGCAGAAAACTCACTGGTGTAAGACTGTTTCCTTCAGAGAAAATAAGTTTTCCAAGCCTGGGCTTCATGATTCTTCACTCCTGGAGCAAATACTTTTCAGCAGTAAAGGGAGGGAAAACCAAGTTTGTCTGGAATATAATTTTCATTCCTAGGAGTGAAAGATGGACTTGGCCAGAAGAAAGAGACTAAATCTGTCCTGAAGGTAGGAGTCGAGTGTGCAAGTGACACAAGCCAGTGCCTCACCTGCTCTCCGGCAGTGGTGCACATGCTGCAGAGAGAGAAATCACAGATGTGCTGTGAACCCACTGTGCTGACGGTGGGTTCCCAGAGCCCTCGAGCCTGCGATTCAGTGCAGCTTGAACGAAGCCATGTCCTCGGTCTGAGAAACTGCACTAAATTCATTCCTATGATTAATCTTTCTGTGCATCTAATGTCTTAAGTATTTTCTGATGAGGTCTTTTCTTTTTTCTTTTCTTTTCTTTTCTTTTCTTTTCTTTTCTTTTCTTTTCTTTTCTTTTCTTTTCTTTTCTTTTCTTTTCTTTTCTTTTCTTTTCTTTTCTTTTCTTTTCTTTTCTTTTCTTTTCTTTTCTTTTCTTTCCCACAGAATACAACTTAGCACAGCACTAAGGAAAACATTCATCCAGCAACACCAGTAATTGCAATAGTGGCTCATATTTCTCTGACCCTTCCAACCTCTACCTGTGCTCCCACAGAGGGAAGCAATACTTCCTTGGAGGTAGTGGCTCTCCACAGTGCTACAGGTGCTTGTCTTCACCCTGGCTGGGAAATCTGCAGTATATTTGCTGAGACCCAGGTATTAAATTAGGTCCTTGCTTTTCTTGTGAGCTCAGGTCTCCCTCTCACATTGGAGCCCAGGTGCTCCACATGGAGAGCCAGCTTGGGGTTTGCAAGGAGGGAGCACAAGGAAACCTAGTGCTGGGGTGTGGACCCCTGGTTTGCATTGCCCCTGTGCTCACCCAGCACCAAATCCTTTGGGCATTTGTGCTTGAAGGATTTATCCAAAAGATGTGGAGACCCAGCCAATCTCTACTCCCTAAATAAAAAAATCCCTTGCACTGCTTCTTCCCTTTGTGAAACATGACATGGCCTTGTCATTTAGTTTTCCACCCAGAAAGCCTGACCCCAAGTTCTGTTTTCTTAGGCAGGCTTACATTTAATTAAAAGGAGACTATCAGCAGTAAAAGTAATGCTCTTAGATATGCTGTATCCAGTCCCAGGTTCAGTCTGTCTATGACTTCCCATTGTACAATTTCCTCCAGGATTCCGCCCTAAACCGAGAACCGATGTGATGCAACACCACTTTCAGCACAGAAGATAGGGTAATGCTGGCTTGACAAGTGAAATTAGTTATTGCATTCCATTAATTTTGAGTCATGCGCCCAGCCCATGGAAGCTAGGAGAACATTGTGAAAAACAAACTCGCTACATTGTACTGTAATATTGTTCTTGGCCAGAGTCTGAGGCAGCCTGCTGGGGTCCTCCTCAGCAGCTGAGCTCTGCAGCGGTTTCTCCGTTAGCATTGGTAGAGCAGCTGCTGCCTTTGGAGAGAGAAAGAGCGGTTCAGTCTTCATCTGGGATCATAACAAGGACAGCAAGGGCCTCCCTGGGATCTTTACATGCAAGCATAACTTGGGAGGGCGGTGATACTGGCTCCTCAGGCTTTTGAGTGTTTAGCTCCAATTATGTATTTACTTGCAATTGCTAAGTGAGTGTTTTGAGCATTTCCTGTGCAAAACTCAACTCCCAGAGTGTGCCATGGGAACGGCTGCAGCAGTGAAGTGGCTTCGGTACTGCTGAGAGCAAATGACCTCCATAAAGGCCCCGTGACAGCCACATGGAATCTTTCACTCCATGGTGTTCATCTCAAAGCCCGCGGTAGCATCTTTCCAGTCGTAAGGGTTAGTGTGACTCAGAGCAAAACACTGCCCATCCCAAATGTTGTACTAAAACGTGGAGCGTGAGTCAGCCTCATTCCCTCTGGGGAACACAATTACTGTCAGCAAGCATCTGCTATGCAAGGCCCTGCTCAGAGACCGCATCCCATGGGATTCTCCCATGGGAACCCATGGTGGAGACACCTGGGCATGGCACTGGCCTGGCACCGCGTAGGTAAGCCCATGACTCATGGCAGTGGCTGTCTCGCAATACTGACTTCATCAGACCATGGGACGCTGATGTGAATCTACCAGACTTGAGGAGAATGGGATAAACCAGAGCTTCCCAGGCTCATCCATAGGGTGACCTCATGTTACAACAGAAATATGATTTTACTTCTCCTTCAGTGAGGATGGTGGCTAAGCCCTGAGGAGAGAGAACTAATCAATAAGCTTTTTACAGTATTACAACAGGGAGCAGGCTCTGTATCCACAGCTTGCAGGCCAGGGCAACAGTCCCCATCCCAGTTCCCGTTATTTCTCTTCAGTCTTTTCCTGGCAGATTGAACTGGGCTAGGCCTCTATAAGAACTGACTTCAGCTACTTTGGTAAACAGATCTTTTGCCCCAGCTGTACTGTGCTCAGCAGTCCCCTGGGTCCTTCCCAAATGTGCTGCTTGGTCTCAGGCACGCAAGTCTTGCCCCTCCTGGAGGGCCAGGACACATGGCTGGCAGCTTCCCCAGGGCCACCCAGGAGCCTCCGCCTCACCTCTTCACTACCGATGTCAACAGAGCTCTTCCCACCCCACCTCTTTTCCTTATCACCCATTTTCCGTCTCTCTCTGACAGATAATGAAGCATATGAGTGCTGTCTTGTCTCAGGTATCAGTCTGGGGCATCAGAAATCTTCCCTGCAGTGAACAGAGGTTTGGGGGGTAGCTAGCTGTTTGCATGCCACGGGCCACTGGCACGCATGGCTTCTGGCTGTCCTCCCGATTAGCTGTCTGCTGTCAGGCTGCTTGTTTTGTGTGGGAAGAGAAACAAGGAGACCGGCGATGGAGATAAAGTTAACTGCGCTGGCAATGTGGAAAGCCTTTCACTGAGCACAAGGACAAAGCGAGGAGGATTTATCAGTGGGAGCACAGTGGTTGTGGAGGACAGGAGAGAGATAAAGAGCGTCCCGCTGTCCCCAGGCGGCGTCCTCACACATGCCCCCACTCTGACCTTGTGGAAGAAGCAGGGGGACAAGGAGAGCTCCATCCCCTTAAGAGTCCTGTTGATGTTGGTTTCCAGTGGAGAACCTTTCAGTTTGCACTATTATTTTCAGGAGAGAAGATCTTTTCTCAGCAAAGTCCCAGCTTTCTGAGAACTGAAACATCCTTAGCCTCATTTCTTCATTGTTTTTGAATATAAAAATTATCATCTGTGGAAACCACTGGTGGTTTCTGTGACTACCTTGATCCACTTGTCCTTGGAGGATGAAGAAAGAGAAAGAAAACTTCCAGAAAGACAGCTCCTTTCCTGGTGAGCACAGGAGCTCCTTTTCACTTTCAGTGTCCTGACACAGGCTCTGCACCTCTGGCTGGTAGAAGACACTATACTTGCATGCTGGCCTGGACCCTGCTCCTCGGGAGATGCTGCAGCACCACTGCAAGGACAAGTCCGTGCACACACCTGTTGGATGCTCTTCATGGGCCTGTGGGCTCTATCTTTTGTAGGAAAGCCTCCCATTGCACCAGGGTGAGCGATACAAAAATTATCTCTATTTCTAGGCTTCCCAGCTGAGTGTCTCCAAGTTTCACATCTGGGCGAATAAAGTTGCATGCATTATCTCCTATTTTGCAGCCAAGACTCTGAAGCTGCGGATGACAAACCCAAACCACACTGAAGACCAAAGCTTGACACTTCCCTTCCCTGCTCTAACCATGGAACTGGCACCAACCAGACTGAGAGCACAGCCTGATAGGAAATTCAAAGTTATAGTGAGCTCAGCAACAGTAGGGAGCAACCTAGTCTGCCTGGTGTGAAAATGTGGGCAATAAATATTAACAGATCAAGGCTCAGCAAGGGAAAACTAATCAGGAGCCTTTTGCAGAATCGTATTGATTACAGTGAAATCTCTTTTAAAATAGTCAATAAAGGTTGTTCTGTTTTTACTGTTTCATTTCAGTCACATCAAAATGTTTCAGTGTGGGGAGAAAAAAGCAGCTTTGTTTTAACAGCCTCAGTTGTATTTTTGTTCTGATTTATGTTACATGGCAATGTTAGAAAAGGTACTTTTTTTTTTTTTTTTCAGTAAGAACTGCAGTTTCCAAAATTTGGAGAAAAATGTCATTTTCTGACCCAGGACTTTGAAAGCTCTTGGTTTGTCCAGGGTGGAGCCAGGACCACATTCATGCCAGTAATTACAGACCCACGGCCACCCCGCCCAGGGGCTGGAGCTGAGTTGTGCAGAATGGGCTGATGGATTTGGTAGCCATTTCCCCCCATGCTGTGCAAACCACTGTGGAGAACAAACCCCGAGAACAACCATGATGGAGTGACTGCCTGTTCTCTGAGGGCTCCACATAAATCTCCCCAGCCTCTCTAACCACTGACCCAGACTGTGCCAGGCTCTAATTAAGGCCTTGGAAGTCTTCTTAGGGAGTACAGTGGGATGTCCCTTAATGCTTCCTGCAGCGAAACCCCAGCCTCTGTCTTGCCAACCTCCCACACTCGACCGCACGCTGAAGTCAGTAGGAATTTAGCATGCAAGGGTCTTGTAAGGTCAAGGCTAATATGGATTTTGATCAGTCCCGGTCCCGGTTTTTGGAATGGAGGAGTCCCGCATCCACGTAAAGGCACTAGCTCCCTGCCTGGACAGTTGAACACGCATGTATGAGGCAGCACTTCACCTCAAAAGTTTCATAGAGGTGCCCAGAGTGGTACGCTGATGACTTTTATGGGATATAATCACATTACACTGTTGTGCAGTTGTAACTGATGGCAATAAAACTTGGTATGTTGGGAGGACAACAATTTTGCAACCGCCTGTGAGAAACAAATTTTGGAATGACACAGATTTTACCAAAAGACTTGTTCTTGCTAAGACTTGCAGAGAAAATAAAATTATTACAAAGGCTCTGAAATGGATGGGACATATTATCTTAATTTTAAAAAGGGAGATGATCATAAACTACATTTTAAAACTTATCAGTTCAACATCATCATTGGTGCAAAATGCCATGTTATATTCATTAGCTGGTAGTTTCCTGGGATCGCTCATCCAGGGACTGGGCATTTGGTGCAAATCTTTGACTGTAACAGACTTTCTTAGACTTCTTCTTCACGTACATCAGGCTTGAAAACACAGCTAATAAAGGCCAGATGGCTGCAGGCTCCTTCTCACACCCATAATATTGATGGGAACATGCTGGAGGGAGTGGATACTGCCTGAGTCTTTGCCTTGTGCATGACATGATGATAACCACATTTCAACCTTTGTGCTGTTTGGTACTAACTCAATTCAAATGTTTCCTGGATTTCTAGCAAATGAATGAAGTGCAGCTCAAAAGAAAATATATCCAGCCTTTACTATAAAAGGTTGTACTCATCATGAGGCATCTAAATACCTCATGTCTGACAGTGGGGAAATCCTTTTATTACTGAATTTGTTTGGAAAGATTTTGAATAATTCGTTATAAAATTGCATTCACCTCTACCAGAACATACAGAAAGTAGTCAAAGCCCAGAATCTGGCCTCACTCAAGCCCATGAGATTTTTTAAATTTATTTCAGTGGGATCAGGATTTGGCATTAAATAGCACAACTACTGGGCAGAGTATTTTGATCTGGAATAAAGTAGCACACATATCTGCTAATGTAACCTACTGAAGTATGCTCTCCAAAGCTGCAAAAGCCTTGCAGTTAGATTCTGTCTGACTAGACTAATTAAGAAGACTAATTAATGCCAAAAAAATAATTCTCTGGAATGCTGCAGATATCACAGATACTGCACGATTGCACAGGATATTGCACAGGATTAGATGCTGTCTCTGTTGGTAAATTCCTCATGGTTAGTAATCTCATCTTTTATGTTTAGTTTTTAATAAGGAGCTGCCTTCATTTTGAAGCCAGCTCTGTTTAAAGCTGCAAGAAAAAAGTAATTAAATCTGACAGAACTCACTTTCGTGCCATATATTGCAGGCTATCTCATGACACTGAGACCTGGTCATATTTTTGTTATAAGGAGGTGATTTATTTTTGCAAGTATCTCCACTGGAATCAGAGTTTTCCTGAATTCTGCATTTCTTTGGTTAAATGAGACCACTGCCTGTCTCTGGCTTCGTGATCTGCAGCACTGCTGGCTGCACACCCCATATATGTTGACATGTAATGGTTTGAACGTTTGACATTTATATGTAGCTGGCATTTGTTTTGTTGCCTTGCAACCATCTGGTTTCAGAAGAAACTCATAAACTGATCTTGAATCATGCAACCACCAGACAGCAAACAGATAGAGCTGTAGGACTCTGACAGCACATTTATCACACTTCTGTCATAGCTGACACAAACACTGCACTGCACTGTCTTCTCCTATCTCTGTCATGCAGACCTGTGAGGGCTGCATTTTAAAAAGAGGATTTGATTCTTCACAGCACAAGGAGCTTACAGCTTGCATTGGCTTTGGCACATCCCTTTAAGGCTTGCTGTTAGCCCAAGAAAGCCCTGCAAGAAGCAGTGAGTGCAACATAAGATAGTTAAAAATTACTTTTCTAGCTCATGCCTATTCTGCTGGTGTTGGCACACCTAAGCAAAGGGGACTGGCATTGACATGCCATTATCCCCTGGCTCCATTGACAGAAGCAGAGGGGAAGCAAAGCAGCCTGCTCAGAAGTCCTCTACAGGACAGATAATGCTTTGGCCAGAATATTCTTGCCACAGAAGCTGTACTGTTTATTGGTAGGTGGTTTGCTCAGTGGATTAACTGATACACTAACAGAAAGTTTCTAGGAACAAAGCATGTTCTTGAAAATACAGCAGGGCTAGTGCAGTTGCTATTTTTTTTTTTTTTTTTTTTGCCTGTGGTTTATTTAGGATGACAGTGGCTCCCCTGCCATTGCATTTGCTTGTCCTCTCCTTTTTATTTCCAGTTCCTAACTCCCTGGCACTCACTGGTCTTGTGTCCATGAAGCAAAGAAATCACTTTTCTCAATAACTAGGACTCAAAAATGCAGGAAGACCAGGTTATTAAATCCTAAGAATTTTTACTCACACATTATGTAATACCATTTTAAGAAGAATCTTGCCCTGCAATTAGATCCCCATAATTCATCATATAACTGATACCTCCTCTTTCCAAATTAAACATTGCTTTTTCTATAATTGGGTAATATTAGAGTACTACAGCAGTTTGGGTTAAGATTTCATCATTGGAATCCATTTTTATTTTCACCTTCCATAAATGTGTAGACAAACATGCATTACACACTAATGCAAAAGAATGACTTTTACATTATAAAATTCAGCAAATAAGAGTCACTGGAGGCACCTGCCTGAAATCCTCGCCTGGCTAAATATGCCAAAGAGGAAAAGTAAGTGCTTGAGATGATTGGAAACAATTTCTTTGCAATTCCTGACTCTTTTTCCTATCCCTTCCTTTTTCTTATTCTTCAGTACATTAGGAGACAGAGAGCTTTTTGCTGCTGCAGCCTTCAAATATATTTTTTTTATCCACTTCTAAGAACAGTTCAAAGTTCCTGTTAAATATTCTCATCATCTCTCCTGCTGATGACTTTATCCCCCAAGACATTAACACAAGTTACAATTTCAATTAACAAAGTGCTTGCAAAAAATGTTTTATTGGGTCGTAGTGGTTTTGTGAATCTCTATGTGGTATGTGTCTGTGTGTGTCCATGTATGTGTGTGTGAATGTCTGCATGAGGGAAGGACGAGGAACAAGAAGGGAGAGCTAAGTGTGCAGCTGAGTGCTTAGGCTGGGTAACAAGGTATGGAGCTGCCCAAGCTCGGCCAGGTCAGCACCAACATCAGTAGTTACTCTGCTCAGTATTCTTATGCTAAAGAATCATAGGGGAATAGGGTCTCTGCTATGCTAAGGATTTCACAGACTTAGAACAAGAAGCCATTCCTGTGCCAAGGATCCTTATATGTACATAGACAAGACAGTAAAAGAGAGGATGGATGCACAGGCAGTTATGGATGCAAACCAGGAACAGAGCTTTGTTATCAAGATGGGCCTGAACCTGACAGAGGCAGCAATTTTCAGTGCCCTTTAAAGGTATTGGCTCTTTGGGGAGTGCTTAAAATCTTCTTTAAAATTGCATTTCTGCAAGGAGTAGATAAAAAGAGAGGCATTGCAAAGAGCCAGGGAGCCACATCCAAGCCTTTTGCACTGTTTACAGCAGCCCACAAGAATGCCTCTTTGCCTTCTGCACTCCTTCAGGGGCAGCTGCCTCCTGCTCAGGTCAGAAGATTGGTTAGATTTTGTGTTTTCACTATTTTGCACCATACATCAAAACAGTGCAGGGATGGTGTCACTTACTGATGCTCCAGATTACGGAGGTGTGAAATACTGGTCCACATTTAGTTCAGATAGTCTTGGACAAGTGAACTGTCCCAAATCTAAGTCACGAGAATGAGCTGTTCTGCTGTCTGACATACCCTCTGTCACCACAAACCTGAGCTCACCCTATCAGGCATCCATAGGCTTAAATAAACAGACAAAAGGTATCAAAGGGATTTTATACGAAGAAAACTATATGCAACAAAAGAAAGGCTGTTTCAGCTAAAGGACATTCGCAAGTTGAATTCTCTGGATTTTAATTTTATTTTAAAATATTGATTGATTATTTAAATTCTTCTAGTGCAGGAAAAAAAAAAAAAAAAGCAACTGGAAATCCTTCTCTATTCCGTACACATAAATTGGAAGAGAATGCTTATTAAAAACCAGTGGATGACTTCAATAACCAGGGTCATTTGGTAGACTAAGCTATCTTTAGGGAAAAACATGTTTACTGCACGAAGATTAAAAGTTCTACATTAGTGTCTGCGATATTCTCCAGCCCACCACTGAGATGTGCAGTGGGCATTACTCCTGTTTCTATACAGCACAAAATGCTATATGCTGACCATATATTTAGAGAGGTGGAGGAGTTCTGCCTCAGCTGAGACTATGCTTCATTTAGCTTTATGAAAGAAAAGCACTGAGAAACAGAGATGGCCAGTAACTTAGGACACATTACTGAGTATCTACCTCCGTGTGAGTGTGGCTGCTTGGTGTCTATATAGCAGCTACACTGAAACAACAGGAGATTCAAGCCTGGCTTTTCCTAGCACCGCACCAAAGCCTGGGTTCCTCTTGAACCACAGCCAGGTGCTGGAGCACCTACACTTCCCTCTTTTCTACTTTTTCTATTTTTCTCTTCTTTGGGTGATGTTGAACAACTTATTTAAACACTCTGTGGTTTAGTCATTCCATGTAAAAGAGCTTACAGCAGAACTTCCCTCACTGGTGGCTTATAGGCCTTGGTTCTTATCCCACTCACACTGCATTGAGAATATCCTCAACGCCAGTACATGGTGTTTTTTTCCTGGACTCTCAATTTACTGCAAACCATAGGTGAAACACTCTTCACAAAGAAATGCAATGAAATTACTCTCCATAGGGAAATTCTTCCTCTTTAAAGAAACAAACTCCAAGGAACAAGCTGTGAGAGGCAAGACTCTGGAAACCATTCATATGGCCGAGCTCTGCAGGCCGCAGCTGTCCTAAGGCCTGCATGTTGAAAACATATTTGAGCAGTGTGACAGATAAGAGCAAAGAGGATACAGGAGAACTATCCTGGCCCATTTTCCTCCGATTGCGGGCACTCAGCTACTAGCTAGGAGGACCCCCCACTCCTGCATCAACAGGCAGGTTCTACGGGCTTTGCGCTGATACCCACTCTTGTCACAGCCAATATGTCTCAAAGGCCGGCCTAAGCCCTGGAAGCATGGCAGGCTTTAAGATTTAAGGCGTTACAGCCAGGGGCTCAGGAGGGAGCCGGCTTCCAAAGGGCAAATAGCAGTAACAGCATTCCAACCAGGCCGCAGGCTGCAACGATTTCTCACAACGGCACGCCGTGCGTTAATGTCCCAGGCGAGGAAGAAGAGGGTGGTGACTACAAGTGTCCTGAGCGCTGCCACAGCACGGGGCTCTGGCAGGGATGCTACTGCCTGGTAACTTTGGTCGTTGATGGATTTCAGCGATCTGCCAGCAAATCGCTAATGTGTTTTCCAGCTGATGTTGGCACAGGGCCTCTCAGCGGGCAGCACAGCGTGGCCGACATCTAGAAGCACAAATGGTGTGAGAGGATTTCTTGCTGTTTGTCACGGCAACATGGCAGTCGTGCTGAGGCCCTTTTCCAAACAAGATGGAGCTATTAAAAAAGCATTTCCAATTTAAATCTGGAGTTGAAAACCTCTCCACCCTGGCTATCCTCCTGCAAACACCTCTCTGCGGATATGTGAGCAGCAAAGGACAACCGGAGGGAAATACTGGTCATGAGGAGAGAAAAAAGAAACAACCATGTAACTTTGGTATTAGAAGCATTTTGTCTTGTTATTATCGTCTTACTCCCCAAACTGATTTCTTTTATACTTTTCCCCTCATGTATTTTTATTTATTTTCCTTTTTTTTTTTAATATACCAAAGGTAAAAAGATCAATGTCTGTTCAGTCTCCAGTAACCCAATAAATTATCTATCAATGTAAACAAAGAAGAAGCAAGTTCCAGAATTTTTTCTTGCTCTTTGCAAAAGGAAAGACTGCAGTAATTTTTAAAAGTTTTTTTTTTAATCCTTTTCATTCAAACCAGCCAACACAAAAGTCATTCTTAGGTAATATTTAAGGAGACATTTCACTCAAGTTCTGAACACTCTTGGAATGTTTTCAAAGGAGAAAATGAAGGAAAGTCCACCATTAACAGGCAGTTAGAGAAATTTTCAGATTACTTTCAGTTTCTTACTTATCTTGGCACTCCATTAAAATAATTACATTTGCTGCAGTAACAGAGAGATTGATTAGACAGAAAACTTTATTGTTAACATGTTTAACATTATATTTACCCCACTTAGCAGCTTTTGATTCAGTGAGACAGTATGTTGAGTGCATAACCTTAACAATAAAAAATGGAAAGTCATTTCTATAAGGAGGCTTCAATTTTAGTAGCTGTAGTGTAATCATTATAAAGGGGAACTCTGGTTTAATCTAATTTTTCTTGGGATTAGAAGGCTTTTAATTATTACTTGGAATCAAGCTTTCTAGCCTAGCATGAAGGAACACATTAAAGCTGGGATTTTAAAAGAGCCTAAGGAGTACATATATCATTAAAATTCAGTGACACTGGCAGCTTAGCTCCCTGCCTCCTTTGAACATCTCAGACTTTCTTATTAGTAAAACAACATCTGTGAAATTTAGAAAAAAATATTAATTTTGACACCTGTTATTTTTTTTTAATGGGTATATTGATGCAATGCAAACCTATCCTCTGCTCCCACAACCCTTTCCTGCACATTTAACTTGCCTACGAGCAATTTTCTTTAGTCCTAGGAATTTTTTATTGAAATTCAATGTTTCCTCAAAGTAGGAAGCTTTCAGAACCATAGCTGGTGGATTGTCTGATCATTTCCAGAGACAAAGGGAAACAAACATCAGCTTCAGTCGAGGACTGCATGATGGGGCATCACTGAACTGCTTGGTCCAGAACGTGGGCAAGATGGTAGCACCAAACATGTGTGCAACCGCGTGTGCATGCATGTGTTTGTGAGAGCCAGCGAGCTTAGAGAACCAACATCTGGAGGACCTGAGGCAGGGCCTGGGGCACTACTTTTGTTTGTGCTAAAAATTTAACTGATAGCGGTCATTCCTCTCCTATCTGGTAGATGGACACACTATGCCAGTCACCCTTGTACTCTGGCAGACTCTCCCGAAAGCAAACCAATGCACTCCTCCCTCAGGCAGTGCTACTGCTGCTCTGAGACCTGTCCCTACGACTGAGCTCTGGTAGCCCTTACGGAATGTAATGAGACAAAGCTGCTGCACTGAAAGTGGCATTTATCTTCAATTCTTTCTCCCCCAAAGTTTCCACTGGATTCCCATTACAGACAGAATATTGGCAACTGTTCAGATTAAACACCACAGTGAATTTGCTTGGCTCCAAAGAAGACATTTCTGTGTCGAGAACTAAACTATGTTGCTGTTTTTCCACCTGTTAATGTGTAGATTATATAATAAAGACATTTTTCTTTTTTTTTTTCTTCTTATGATTGCACTGATGTGGAAGACATTGTGATCTTTTTTTGCTTCATAGAATAATGCCAATTCTATTGTCAAGAAGATCAAAAAATAATATTTGAAACCATGAGCATTTTTCTTGCTGCTTACAGAGCTGTTTTTAGTGGTAAATCTTACAGAAATTTTAGTCCAAAGCCATTTTTAAGGTTTAAATCTTTGGCAATACAAGAGCTCAGTCCTAAAATGTGGATGGTTGTGGGTAATGTTGTTGGAAATCCAGATGTGTGGGTCCCAATTTGTGTGTGTTTTGGGTTGCCTTGATTTTAGGGTAGGCAGCTTGCAACATCTTTTGAAACTCCCAGCTTCCTGGGATGGTGTAGTCAGAACATTTGAAGACCAGTCCCAACATATAATGAAAGGGCAAGTACAAGTGGTGAGATACCCAAATCGATGGCCTTGCCATGCAAGTTGATAACAGACTGTGCTATAACCACTGTCTGACTATTTCCTTCAATGGATTCAAGCTGCATGCACTGTAGCAGCACGGATGTTACATACTGCGTCCACTAGTGCAGCTGGGGTTTATATTTTCAGACTGCTCTTGAATACACAATGGCAATTTCTTGTTACCTTTTAATCTCTCCTTAAACAAAGTCATAGTTCTTAAACAGTCACCTCTTAGACAGGAGAGAAATATTTTCCTAACAATTACTGCAGTCTGCTTAGCTGGCCATTTGAAAGTAACAGACATTTAAAAATATACAATAACAGTAATCTTTAAAAATACTTTATTTAAAAAATATTATTTGGGAAAAAAGTCCTTGCCCTCTTTATTCAGCAGGAAATGCCACACAATTATCTTTATTTTCTTACTGTTTGTGGGATGAATTGAAAATCATTGTTCTAGATGAATTTACCTAGCAGCAATTAACATTTAATTTCCTTTAAAAATATAGAAACAAGATTAAAATGCCCATTGGGGGGTCATTTCTCCTTGATTAAAGTTTAGAAGTGGACAAAAAAAGTTGATGTTCAATGCATTAATCAAGAAATAAGAGAATGAATACTTATGCTTGATATTCCAGAACTGAACACAGAAGTGGCTCAGAAACTGTTTTAGCTTATTTTTATTATCAGAGAAATAAGAGTCTTACATACATACAGGGGTGACCATTGCCCAATGAAGCTGTGGTCTTTAGTGAAAGACTGAAGTAGACTTCCCACTGAACTCAGTGGACCTTGGCTTGGGCATGGCCAGAAGGTGGATTAACATTTCTACACGCTGCATTTTGTGTTTCCTTCTATGTAAAAACAAAGAAGGGATTCAAATGCAATAACCTGTAAGATTTGAATTCTAATAGTACTTATGATGATCTGCATTAATATACTGTATATCTGTATATAATAATATAATATATATAATATACTGTATACTATGAATGTCTGATACTAGCCTGCTTGTGACCCTGTGAGTCCATGTTCTGGAGTTGCCTAGAAAGGTAAATATTTTTGTGTATATTAGAAACCTTTTATTTCAAAGGCTTAACAGGGAGATTTATGAAGGCCATCATATTTTGTTTTCCTGTACTTACAGGCCTTACAAAGAGGAATAATAAGAAACAATTCTGCAAAAATTCCAGAAGGAAATATGTGAGTACTAAGCAAAATGATGTATTGAGTAAGGTGGCACTGCTGGGATAAAGAACGATATTTTTAAAGGGAGTGTATTCTTACGTTCCCGGCTACATTTATTTATTTAATGAGAAATGTGACTTTTACACCTTCAGAAAGACCTATCGAAAAGGATTAAGAAGCATTTACACTCTCCAAGCTTAAGAGATCTTAGAGGGTGGCTATTTCCTTACAGTTGCTTTACGCATGGCAGTAAATGCTAATTTCCACATATACTGATTTGTGCACAAACACTTACTGGGACATCCAGGGAGCAAGACATCCAGTCATGAGCACAACTGAAAGCCCATTGCTCCTTCTGTTTGAGAGACATATAGCAGAGGACTGCTGGTGGTTTTCTTTTCAAGAACATGACCCAGAATCCACAGTTCTATTTTCCCGTCTTCCTAATTTTGCCTATTTTCCCCACTAGCAACTGGAGATCCAATACACTATTGAAGGCTAATGGCTGATACAACTCCTTTTTTAGGACAATGATTTCAATAACAGTGACTGTGTATGAACAGCCTTTTTAAGCTGGAGAAGAAGAGCAAACAGCTAGAAAAACAAAAATGTATAGTGCTTATGCAAAAATCTGTTATGGACATCTGGACCACCCTTGTCCAGCTCAGGAAATGTAACACCAGTCATGCCTGTAAGTGAAAAGAATCAATTGCACTTTCTGTTTTCAGAGGATCAAAGGTCCCCCTGTCAGCTCTGCATTTCAGGCTGGGCAGCTCCTCACAGAGCTGAGGTCCTGGTGCAGGTCCCTGCCTCCCCGTGCTGCATCCCATCCGCAGCTGCAGGCTCCTGCCACCTGCATCACAAGGTGTTTCCAGCATTCTTGTATCTGTGACTTCTTAGCATCCATGCAGTCAGGCAGCTACAAACTGGGACGCTGCACTGGTAATGCAGTGAAAGGGAAAGGCTGGCACTGAAAGTCACAGAAGTCACTTCTTTCTGTGAAAGCTTGATTCCTGAGCCTAACAATATCATTCTTTACAGCACACATTCAACTCACTGGGATACTGAGGTAAAGACCTTTTTTTCTGTAAATGCAGAGTACTTTATCCCTAAGGTTTTGGGACATACAGGCTTTCTAGTGATGCAGAACAGAGCTCAGATTTAGAATCATCTTATTTTGGAATACCTAAACTGCCACTGATGTGATAGACTGTATTGGCTGAAAAGGACTTGTATGACTAAACAGAGACATGGCTTGATTTAAGATGAGATATTTTTGTAAAAACAAAGCTTTACAAAATAAAACATGAGGGGAAATTTGTCATATTTATAGTTCAGATAGCAAAGAAATTTCTCTCCCCAGAAGTACTGGGTCTAGACATCTGTTTTTCATGCTTAAAATACAAATGCTGTAACAGCAAACCAGTTCACAACTGCAGGAATTGAAACTGTCTAGAAACAAGAATAAAAATGACTTGTCCTCCAAGGCAAGCAAAAAGCAGGAGGAAAAATCCTCTTGCAATTAGTGGTGGAAAATAAAATCAGTTTTTCAAAATTATTATGGCCACAAGTAAGATGGACTCCCTCCCACTGAAGCCACAGGCAAAACACAGTCTGGACTGCTCTTCACACAGTGGTCCCTAAATAGCTGGCAATGACTGGGACATTTTCGTTCATAAGGCTCTCAGCTATCCCATAAAACCACATCAGAAAATGTCAAGATTGGTTTTGTGCCCCCCTCCCTTTATTCCCCCACTAGAAGGTTGTACATCCAGTCAAAAAGCAGTCCGAATCCAAGTCCCACATCCCTCTTCACCTGTCCGAGGTTACATCCATCTTCTCTCAGGTCTATTCTTTGTATAATGAACTATGCTGTCTGCTGACTTAATCCTCCAGAGAGTCATTGATTTACAGCTTCAAATGTAACATGGGTAACATGAAAAGAATCATCTATAAAGAAATACATATGGCCAAATTCACTGGCTACCCTGGACAATGTTCCTTTAAGTTTAAAGCCTCTATTGTGCTAAATACCCAGATGTTAACAATCTCTTCTAGAGGCTATTGAATGCAGGAAGGACATGTTTTTAGCAATTAGAAAAATAGTAGGACACTTACACATGGCAATATTTAGCAGAGTTTGTTTGGTTAATAGGTCAGCAGTTTGGGATAGTTGGTGGTTGTTATGGGGCAGCAAGGAGGGTTTGTGCAATGAGGCATACTGGAAAGCATGCTTAACTGCCAGATACCATGGGGCACCCGCAGATGAAAGTGTGCTTTATAACCCAAGGCACTCAAAAGACATCCCTTATTCCACCATTTGCTTCTACCTTTAAAAAATGCTTTGAAAACTCTCTGTGATAGGTTTGAACACTGACAGTCAAAGTGCACACATATAAACCAGAAAAGATGCACGTGGTGTAATACTGTTACAGGCATATGAGGATACTACATATATAAGACTCAAACTGAAGTTTGTGTCCTTATGTATTTTTGGTGTAGAGCAAGAATTAAATAAGTGTTTTAGTGCTTTTCTGAATGGGGCACCAGTCCTGGCTGCTGTTCACAGATTCCTATATAGAGTATTCTAATTCTTTGCAGGAACAGAACATGCAAGGGACTGGTCTCATGCAGTGAGCAGGTGCACGCTAACATTGCTTCAAGAGGAGTCGTGTCTGCTGCAACGATTTATGATGCGTTCCTCACAGTAGCATGAATTTGGCTGGTGGACTTTGTAATTTATCTTTGCTGATATCATTCTGTGCCTTGAGAACATTTATCTTCCTGAACATAAAGAGTAAATGATTGTTTTAACGAGGAGAAAACAAGCGTTATTATAACAGCCCTAGACTAGGGACCACAGAAAGGCTTGGATTTTTAACATGCTCCGATCTGTTTTAACAGCTGTTTATGGTTACTATAGTCACTGAACAAATACATGGTTATTTTACATTTCTTTATTGATGGCCCAAGTTCCCTCTTATTTCCTCTGTCTTTGCAGAATGGCAGGGGCTGTGCTTGGAGCCACAGACCTCTGCAGTCAGCCAGATCTGTGCAGTTTTCTGCATGCAGTGGTACAATTGGCACTTCTTACATTGAAATCTTACACTGAAAATTGGATTACATATAAGAATACAAAGAAGGGCCATATCCAATCTAAATAATCCATCCACTGATCTCAGTGGTGGTTTCCAGCCTTTTAGGATTCATGGACCCTTATGGAGTCTACTGACAACAGACCTGCTTTTCTTGGTTATTTTTTGCAGAACCCTTAGGAATAGTTCAGAGTCACCATCAGGTCCATGGAAAACAGACTTAAAATCACATATCTATGGTATTTATAAGACACTAGCACTTAAATTCCTACAGTCCTAATGGATGAACTCTAACAAACCTTGAAGATGTTTTATTACTTGCCCAGCAGACTACATACATGATTATGCTTGCTTGTACTTTCTAAGCCACATCTTTATGCTACCATAAAGATACCAGTCTCAGTACAGCCTACATCTGTATGTATATAGTAGCCTCTCCTCTAGCAAGAGTCAGAGCTAGTGGTGATTTTTGCAATTCATAAGAATAAAAGCAATTTCTTTCCAGATTGTTATTCTTCTCCCTTCCTGGATAGGGGCAGAAATGGAAGAGAACAGGACCTCCCACTGATCTGAAAAAGCTAAACCCAAGAGGATTAAAATGAAATTTTAATGAGGAATCAGGGCTTTGGAGGTGTCAAGTGTTAGAGTACGACTGTCCCAGCTCTTATGCCACTAGAAGGGAGAATGGAAATTAATGCTGGGCTGCTGGGATTGTGAAGGAAGCAGCATAACCACAGAATCAGCACCATTTTTTTGAATACAGGCCCAGGTTTTGCTTTGGAACAAGAACTTGGACTCACATGAATTGTGTGAGGGCTTGGCCTTGAAAAATCAATGGGTGCTCAGTATCTGGCAGGATCAAGTCCATGGTGAACTAGAAACTTGGCCCAGATGTGAAACAACACTTCTTCTGCTTTCCAGCCCAATGGTGTAACCACCAGACCACAAATGTCTTTCCCACTTTTTGCTGTTAAGAAGGAAGCGTCAGTTTTCAAACTTGGAGAAATGTGGTGGACTGAGGGCAGGAAGGATCTGTCATTCATAAGAAAATGTGGGCTAGAGTTTCAAGATCTATTTTAATTTTAAATTTCCCTAATGCTGATAGAGTCTGGGGGCAGAAGGTTCCATTGCCTGTGGCTCTCACTGCAGCAAGCAGCGAGATCTCTCCTCTAGTTGCCTTTTAAAGCATCTGTAAAAACTAATGACACACTTAATTTCTTCACACTTTGGAAAACAGTGGCACCTTGCACAAGATACAAAGCTGGCTCATTTTTGATTCTTTCTTCTTTCCCCATCCCCAAAAGGGACCTTGAATTAACGTGCATTCCCGATTAGCATGATGATATAAATCACAGCAAGCTGCTTTCATGTTGAGATGCGAAGCCAGTTCTCCACAGTGCCCTGCAGTGCATATACTCTCAATGACTTGCAGTGAAATAAAACCAAACAAAGTTGCTTCTGGTGTAATGTGCTACACAAACTGTTGCAATTATCTCCAAGGATGTGGGAGCTTTATCTGCTTCAAACCTTTGCTCTCAGACATTATAAAGTTAATTATAAAATGTGCCAAGGGGGAGGCAAGGAGAAACCTTGTTAACCTTTTCTTTCTGTGGTTTTCCCCCCTCATTGCATTTACATTGGCCTTGAAGAACTGGGACATTTTGCAGATGGTTTAGGGTCTATAAATTCTTATTTAAATTGTCACGAGCCAAGTATAACAGGTAGCAGTCCAGATTTCTCTAGAAAAGACAAACCCCAGCTAAGCATGTAAATAATACTCCAGTGCTTTTTAGCATATAAATGCATACACTGAGCCAGGTACCCTAGAAGGTTTATTCACATTTTCCTATTGTTACTCATTCAAGTGCATTGGGTACTTACTGTATGACTCTGCAAGATTTTTTTTTTTTTTTAATGCTGCTGCACAGTGAAAGCAACAGGCTAAAGCATGGTGACACGTCCTTCACCACTCCACTGTCAGAAGGCTGTCATCTCTGGTGGTTTACAAAGACAACCCAAACACCCACAATCTCTGTGTGTATCCACTAGCAGCCTCAAATAACAATGTCCAAATAGCCTGTTGCCAATCACAAAAAAGCTAGAGGAAAGAACCTGCTTGATATCAGGTTGGTAGGAGAAATCAGAGGTGATCAAGGCAGGCAATGTTACATTTTCTTCACTAATGTCAAAGAGCGTGGCAACAATATAGCATGTTGCACAGCAGGGGAAGTATTATTCCGTGCTGAACAGAGAGAAATCGGGTACTCATTACTGCACATGATAGCTGAGAGATGTCCTGAGACAGACACTGATGACATCAGTTATGTGTTTGGGAAATCATATCACCCCTGGAACCCGGTGTCCCTGTGGGGAAGATAATACTAGCTCCCTTTGGCCATGTTGTGGGAGTTAATGAATAAAGGCTCTGTACGTTGTACTTCTGATGAAGAATCCTCTGCACATATTAACTGTTTTTATTTAAGAGTGAAAGAAATAGAATCTGCACCTTTTATTTATTCATTTTCTTCTGAGACATTCAAGTATCCTTCCCAGGCTTGTTTATTTTTTATAGCTTTTTAATATCTTTTTCTGTCCCCACCTGCCAACTCTGCATCATGGTACATCTGTTGGTGAGTCAAAGAGTGTTAAATGTATATAGCTCCCTCCAGAGTTTCCCAGTGAGATTCAATGAAGTTCTTCTCCCACAAGCCCCCCAAAACTTTATTATTCAATTCTATCTATTCCTGACTTGACAAAAGAAGCTGCAGATTGAAAGTCATTCACAGACACTGAGAAATTTATTGGCCATGCCTTTAAACTCTATCCAGATGCAGAACCACATTTTACAGGTGACCATCCATAGCAGATGAAATTATCTGGATGAAAGCAGAGTCTGAATGTTAAGCAATATATATCTTTTTAATATTGTACTTTCCCTAATATTTTTGCAGTAGTCTAGTGCCTAATTATATAGGCTATTCTAGAAAGCAGTTAGAGCATATTAACTCCCATAGCCCCATACAATACCTCTCTGAACTGAAATAGAGTGCAAGAGGTTCTACAGGGTAAACATTAGTTGTAAATGCACATACTCAGCACTTTCAGGACACCCAGCATTTTCAGCTCTGCAAACATAATATTCCCTGGTATTACTTCTTAGAGACTGAACTTCAGAAGTGGAGTTGCTATGGCTTATGGCCATGGGTTTCTGGGGACCTAAGTATCTACTCAGAGGATCTCTTTCTTCAGACAAACAGTCTTTTCCTGGCTGTTGGCTTATTAATCTTTGGTTTCCTGGCCTTCTGCCTTCATGTGTGGTTGCCTATCCTTGCTAGTCTGGCAAGGGGAAGAGAAAATATTTGGCCTTCGGGGGCTAGGCAACTCATTGCCCTGTATTGCTGACAAGAGTGTATGAATCCAAGTTCAAATATTCTGTACCTGTTTTGCACAGGAATGAATGTTACATAAGGTGCCAGGCAAGTGAAGCATAGCTAATGTAAAAACACCTTGGTCTGGTTCCCGGTTACCCTGCAGCTGTGTTAGTATTTACAGCACAGCAAGTAAAGTGCTCCTGAATCAGAGTAGGAACCATTTATATTCACTTTGAATGCGTAAATCAGGCCACATAGTTCTGTTGGAATTACAGGCTATTTGCAATCATTTGTTTCCCTCCACGTGCTTTGCCCAGCAGGTTGTCAGTAATTATTTGATAATAAAAATAATAAGCACTTTTACATTGCTGGTCCTCTGCAGGAGCTGAAGATTACCCAGCAATTTTTACACAAGTTGAGAATTTAAGCCTGATGTCCTGGCGGACTTCCAGGCTGGAAGACTAGATCTATCTAAAGCCTCCCGGCATTTCGAACAGGCTGTGGCACTCTCATCCTCACGAGGCGGCGCGCTGCAGAACAGCTGCACTGTGGTGCGCAGGCATCCCTGCAGCACAATGGTGGCAGGAGGAATCCTTCCGAAGAAAAAGTGCCTGCAGCCTGGTTACTTCGATAAAGTCCTTTGGGAGCTGCGGGGATGAAAGAAGCTATATGAATGAAACCTATCACTGAGCCCTGTTAGTTGTTATAGGATAAAAGTCATGATAGTTTACATAACTTTATTACAATTTTCAGACACCTGTGTAAAAACTATTCTGAAATTGCTTTGGTTTTACTCCCTCAAAAAAAAAAAAATCAAAATATTGCAGAAGAAATGAAGGAGATTAGCAATAGAAACAGAAGCTTCTGTATGTGAAGTGTCATAGGAGAAGTGTAGAGCCAGAAACAGAGTTTGTTCCCAGTAAAACCTGGGCCATCATCTGCCAGTGCTTCAGAGGACTAGGTCCAAAAAGAGTATGTTCTGCTTTTTAAAGGTAACTTCTTACAAAATGATTTATTTCTCTCTGACATCATTATAAAGGACAGCTTTTTTTGCCTATGCATTTCATAATTTATGTATTTGTAAACAGAATAAAACCACAGCGGTTTGGACATTTACCGAGAATGACTGGTTTGGAGAATGTAAGAAACAAAAAGAGATAAAAACATCAGCTCGTAAAAGGCGTGCCTGCATTACAAATGGACTTTGTTATTTTTATCTTGGCAAGTATCGTTAAACTTTAATTCTTTAGGCACCCACGACAGACAAGTTTGTCCCATTTTGCATGAAAGATGTTATGCGTTACTTTCGACAAAGTAATAAAATCACTGCACTGAGATCTCACTCCAGCCTTCTGATGCCTCTGCTCAGCAAATATGGGACTGCAGAATCAGGCCTCCATGTCTTGTTGCAGTCAGTGGGATTACTATTGTGAACTGGGAGACTAACTTTTTTTTCACCTTAAAGTTTCCATTTATGGAGTGAAATAGCCACTTTCATTAGAAAAAGCAAATTCGCAGAGTCATGGGCTTCTGCTGGGGATGGGCATGCATTTTGGTTTGTGCCTGATCTCTCTCTCTCATTTGCAAAAACTAAGCCTAGTTTTTCAGTCCGGAAATAAGCGCTAAACCTCAGCCTTTAGTGCAGTCACTGGAATGAGTATTAAACTATCAGAGTCATTACAGCCTGGCCTCTTCCCCTTGCTGCTTCCCAAGACAACCCAGTCCATACATTATCGGGACACACATTTTTTTGCTTGCTTGAAGGGTAGCAAATGACTGGCTTCACCTTCAGCCAGCATCTCATTTCCTGTTCATTGCTAACCATCAGGTACAGACTAGGAAAAGCGTTATTTTGTCCTAGACCCATTTAAGTTCAGGTTTGTGGTCAGCTTCGTGCCAAAAGCTGGTTATAAGCCCTCTATCCATCACGGCCATCCTGCGGGCCTAGTTCAGGGCAAGGCAAGGCAGGGGAACTGGCTCATGCGATCACCCGGAGAAGGGTGAGCCGCGCTTGAGGCAGGCCCTTGTGAGCTGCTGGGCCGGGATCGGCCTTCAAAGGCTCCTGCTTTTTCTCAGCGTGGGATATTAATAGGATTTTTAATGGGTTTAGGCTCTTCAGGGGCACGCTGGTGTCTCTTGACGACCTCGGCAGCCGAGGCTGAAGATAAAGGAAGGCGGACGGGTCCGAGGGAGCCACGGGCCATGGCGGCCGCGGGGCTGTGTGGGGTTGCGCCCCGCTGAGGAGAGCTGGCTGGCCCGCGCCCCCCCGCAGCCTCGGGGCAGCCGGAGCCTCGGCGGGGGCGACACCGGCCTTGGCGGGCCGCGGAGGGCCCTGAGGCTCAGCCGGTGCCGCCCCGGGGACAGGGCGGCCGTCGGGACCGGCACGGGGGGGGAG
>VXAA01003467.1:1724844-1736967 GCA_013399115.1 Anseranas semipalmata
CGCCGCGCCCCGCTGAGCTCCGCGGGCACCGGCGGCGATCGCCCCTCTTCGGCCGGCGGCTCGGGGAGGAACCAGGGAGCCCACCATGGTCCGGTGCTGGTGGCTCGCCGGGCTGCTCGTAGGTAGGTGGCACCGGCGGCCGCTGCGATTCTGGCAGGGGGGGGGCAGGGGAGCACAGGGTGCTGGGGACCGGGTCGCCCCCTCGGGGAGCTCCCCGCCGCTTCCCTGTTCCCCGGGCGCAAGGAGTTGGCAAGGAGGGTGCAAGGAGGTTGCAAAGCGGGTGCAAAGAAATAGCAAGGAGGGTGCCAGGAGGCTGCAGGGAGTGTGCAAAGAGGGTGTGAGAAGATTGCAAGGAGGGTGCAAAGAAATCGCGGGGCGCGTCTCGGTGGCACCGGCTATAGGCCGGGGGTCCTGGGGTGCCCCCGCCGCCCCGGGCCGGGGAGGAGGCACCTGGTGCCCGAGCCCTTCTCCCTCGCTCTCCCCGCGGGTGCCCGTCCGCCCCGGGCCGGGTTTCGCTGCCGTGCGCACCCGCGGTGTCCGGCGCGGAGAGTCCACGGGGAGCCGCGGAATGTCCCCCCCGCTCCATGCAGCGGTGCTTCCCGAAGGGAGGACGGGCGGGGAGAGCCCTGGGAAGGAGCCCGGAGCCCCGGGGATGCTGCTGAGCTGTGGGCCCCCCCCCTGTGCCCCGCACTGTCCCGGGGGTGCAGGCTGCCAGGCTGCGGGAGCCTCTGCGCAAGCCTTTCCCGTCCTCGCCTCTCAGCGGCTTGTGGGGACGCCAGGGGGGCGAAGGGCGGGCGCACCCGGGGCCGCGCTGGGCTGGGGCGCAGCCGCCGCCTCCCGCCCGGAGCCCCCCGATGCTGCGGGCCGCTCCCCCCGGGCACCGTTTTCGGGCTTCCCCCGGCGCTTGCAGCTTGCTTGTGCTCAGACGGCGGAGCACGGGGAGCGCTTGAGCTCGGTGTGGCTCGAGGAAGGGCTCAGAGATGATTCCCAGTGGTTTTGCAGATCTGCTGGGAATTATCCGTGGGAGAACCCAGCACCTGCCCCGGCAAGGGACTGCTTCGGAAGTCTCCTGCAGGGACACAGAGCCCCAGCTGTGCCGACCCTCCGAGCAGCACAGGCTGCATCTTTGCGGCTGCCTTTCAGAAAGGCTTCTTTCAACCCCACGAGTCTTGGAGCAGTTTCAGAAGAAAAGGTTCTGGCTTAAGAGACCATATGGGAGAACAAAGACAACTGTACTGTGAAAAAGACAAAATGATTTCTGTTTATGACAAAGAACAGAGCCTGGGGAAGGCTTCCCCATCCTTGGACAGAGTGTTTTCCTAGGAAATGCACAGGATACCCTTGGTTGAAACTCTGTACCCCTGAACAGGTGAAGAGAAGGGTGGGAAGAGTACTCCCATGCCCCCTGTGCAGTCTGGGCACTGGACATCCAGACAGCTGGGTTTCCTTTCTTTCCTTTCCTTTCCTTTCTACCACTTAGTTTACTCATCTGAATCTTTGGGAAGCCAAATATCACACTGACTTGCCTCTCAAACTCAGGGTTCAGTTTAGTGACCTTTGCAGAAGAATCGTGTAGTGACAGCTATCGGAAATTATTCGCATTAAGAATGAAGGAGCAGACTACAGAAAGAAATTTCTAAGCATGATACACGTATTTTTCTGTTCTTCTTATCTGGGGTCTTTTTAATACATTGTTCCCCAAAAATGAGAGTTCGGAGGTTGAGAAATATGTATTCTGCCTCTCTATAGATTTCATTAATCCAAGTTGCTTTGCTCACAGATCTGTTATACGGCATTATGTAAGTTTACACATGTAAGTCTAATTAGAATACTGCTTTCTTAAGTCGTCATACAACTTTAGTCCAATCTAATTAAAACCCAGTGCTTTTCCATCTAATGTCAGTGACAGATTTTCCATTGATTTCAGTAAGAACAGAAGTTGGACCCTAAAACATATATTTAAATAGCTAAGTCAGATCCAGAACTCATTAAAACCAAAGCAAGGTTTGCCAGTGACTTCACTGTGAGCAAGACTGGTACTGCGAATTTTGCATAAAACTGAACATTCGCATGACACCAGTGCGTAATTAGTTGAAAAAATACTTCAGTTAGGTAACTGGATCTGATTTTCGAGTCTCCTCCAGCAAAGAATCACTCATTCTTGGAAATGTCCTGAGAGACTTGCTGAGTTTTTACCTAAGCTTTCATTAAAGTCTTTGCATTCCAATACCACCACTCTGATATTTTTCATGTGTAGCTTCTCCTACATGGTTTTAACATAAAAGGTCTATTCTTGCTTTCAAAGTTTATTTTTAAATTTGAAAATAACTGTGTTGGGGTAAGATAAGATCAGCAGTTGCATTCAATTTATGAGATTAGGAAGAGAATCCTCTAAATTATAGCACTAAATTAAATATAGATATATGTATTTACAGATGCATATATATATACACCCACTGTTAAATTAACATCATTGTCTTTGGTTCAAATATTTGGTTTGGGCAATGTTTACTTTGCTAATTTATTTTTTCCAAGTTGACATTTTTTTCTTCTTCATTTCTCTAGCTAGCCAAAAAATCAACAACTAATGTACTATGCTGGGCCGTGTGATTTGACTCTATTTGTTCTTCCATAATTACAGCTTAGCCATGTTTCAAAGTATATGGATATAGATAAAAACAGGGCTGAGATGTAAAAAAAGCACAAGTGAAAAAAATATCGTGTGGTTTCTATATTTTCCCCACAAGCACAAATTGTTGAGTAAGGAGATTTTCAAAAGCCAGAAATTGCTATGAAGAAAACCAAAGCTGGAATCCAATGCTAGGGTAGGCTGCATCTGGCAGAACAAAGTTTGGAAAGAGATTTTGCTTTCAATGGGATCCTGTGTTTCCCCACAACATAGCATATGTCATCTATAAAAACAACGCTTTCATGGATGAGATACAATCACTTGTAAAATCAACCTCAAAATTAGGAAGCACCTACACAATAACATTACACAGTCCCTTTGGTTTTCTTACCTATTTGCTAAGGAAGATAAAGCTGTTAAAACAGAGAATTCTGAACTTCATGATTTTAAGACAGCGCATCTCAGATACAATAATACCAAGAAACTAACAGTGATAAAGTGGGAATTTTAAAGTGTAACCCTTTTCGTGTAGGCTGAGTGCCGCCAGAAACTGAAAATATGATTCATACGACAACTCCTTCTCTATCCAGTTTAAGTTGTGTAATATCTGAGGGGTTAGTAATCTGCAATTTGCTTTTTTTTTTTTTCTTTAGGGAGTTAAAAGGTCTCATGCTGTAAAGTGCGAAACTGGGAAAGTTCTATTTCTGTGTACTAGGAAAAAAAATCCAATGTCTGTTTGAAATGCCAAAGGTCTGGATTGTTAAGTGATAAAACTGTTCAAATCTGTCATTATTTTTTTGTTTTATCAGGGTGATGGTGTGATAAGAATGTCTTTTATGCTGATGTTTTCTCATTTTCACTGAATAGCTTTTTAAATTATCATGGTTTGAGTTGAACTGAAACTGAGAATACTGCAATGAAGCTGAGCTCCCATGGCACTGTTAGAGAGACATTTGGATCAGTTCAGCAACATCTCTCGACTTGCAATTGGCGTGATGGTACATAAATCAACAGGAGATACCTCACCATTGAGTGTTCAAAGAGATTTGCTTAAGTCTAGTCTTAAAGCCTTAAACTTGAGTGCACCCGTTTGATCAGTCACTGAAAAAGTTCCCTCCCTGTGGCTTCTACTGTGTTGATATGAAGTACTGATGAACATGTGACGTTTTGGGACATTTTGGTCTTGTCCATGTCAGAGATCGTTGGAAGTGAGCTTTTGCCCCTGTACTCTGAGAACAACATATACCCCAAGCTCCCCACTGAGAGAATTGGATTCACCTTGTTCACACACTTACTAAATCCACAGGTGCTGGACACTGGCAGGTTATGGCTTTTAAGTGTTTCTTCTGCCCTACTAATACAAAACCATGACACTTTATTTTTAAAGCTTTTCAGAGAAGCTTTTACAGAGAAAAAATATTTTTTCCTGGTTAGACTGCCTGGAAAAGAAGAGTGAAAATATAAATGACAGCAAAATTTTGCTGCAAAAAAATCCTAGGTTTTGTTAATTTTGAGTAGCGCTAGTCCCTTTATTAGATTATGCAGTGCGTAGGCTGAATGTCAACTTTGATTTCAGCATCTGTCGGCAGTGTTTAAGAGAACTGGAACACATCAAAACTTGGCTAATGTTGACAGGCAAAACAGTAGACTGAAATTTCAGGCTATCTAGAAACCACACCCAGACCCCAAAACACATGTTAGAAGTAACTTTAATTCTCTGCTCCAGCTGAACAAGTAACCTTTTTCTGTGGTCACTTGTGATTCTAAGTTAAACATGCGTGCATATTTCTGGTGTGGGATGTGTATCAGTTTACTACCTTTGTGTAGAACCATTTTCTCAGAGGACACCCTCTGCTATGACTGCTTCTGAATGCCCTTCTCATCCTTGGACTTGGGGGAGCCAAGTAGCCTCACACTATTAGATCCCATTAGATCCTATTTTTATTACTATAAAGAGTATCCTTGCAGCAGTGCCAAGACTCCTATTGTGTTAGGTGCTAAATAAGGAGAGAACAAAAGGATCGTTCTTGCTTTAGAGGGTTTATAATCTAATTTCCTGGACTTAGATTTTCAACAGTGAGTACTTGACATTGCAGGGACATAGTGGGATTCCCAGCTGTGTCCAGCAGTTAGAACCTATTACAGTCATTTACGTCTTTATGCACCTAAATGCCTTGGTGCATCTGGCCCATATTTCTGGTCCCATGGAGGCGATGTCGAGGAGGAGGACAGTGAACAATGAGCTTACACAGGAGAGCAGCTGTCTCCTGTGGGAGCCCGGCACTGGGACTGCTCCATGGCAGTGGGAGACTGAAAGGCCACTCTCAGCATCCTGCCGACTCCCTGCCAAGAGCTGGTTATTCCCTGCTGTACTACAGCTTTGTTCAATCCCTCAAAATCCTGCCAAGCAAGTGGACTTGTGCTGCCTACTGGATTGTGCCTCGAGAAGTTCACCCTGATACACAAGCCACATTTTTTCCCTTCTTCATTCACTCCCAACAGAACCTCTTTATTCACTGTAAGGAATTCCTTCCCTTCCTTGGTGTTTATGCTTTGTGAATATTTATAGGCTCTTATCATGTCCATCTCTCCCCAGCTGTCACTCAGCCAGGCTACATGTACTCTGCTCTTTTAAATCTGGCTTCGTAACTCAATGCCTCCCACCCCCCTAATCATTTTTTGTTGTTCTACTCTCAACTCCCGCCAGTTCCAGTTGCTCATTTTGCTTTGAATAAATGCTATATTTATGTTAATATTATGTGGTGGGTGGTCTTCTCTGTGCTTACGGTCCATGTGAGTGATTTAGATGTTTAAAATGACGTTGGCATTTTATAGCCAAGCCATTGCCTGATTACCAGTTCCGCTCTTCAAAGCACTCTGGGAAGAATATGCTTAGCCATCACTATTAAAAATGGCCATGATAGCCACTAATAAAGTGCCTGTGCAAGGGTTTGAGGGAATTGCCAAAACTTCATGGGTGCTCTATACATTCAAAATGATGGTGTACCATGAGTTTCAAAACCATGCACTGTATTTTCTAATGAGTTTCCATCTCATCTAGATTAAGGAACATAGATGTAATATTCCCCATTTGGTTAGAATATGAATTCTGGTTAGAATTTAACTGAGTCACGGTTGTACCCCTAGGGTATTGTTCAGCCTTGGACTGAGCTTGTTTGCTTTTGTTTTTGAGAATAAATGCCTTCCTTCAGTCCCACCATCCAGGTGTCCAGGGGATTAGAGATCATCTCGTTATGATCTCACCCATGTCACCAAGATCAAATTTAAACTCTCACCAGTGTTCAAGGGAAAAAGCTCGAGCATTCCCCTTCTTTCCTTCATTTTCTTTTGCTTTTTACTTCTGTATTTCTCTGTGCCAGACTTCTGCGGCAATACTGGTCAGAGCTTAACACAGGTCACAATGTGTTAGTGTTGCCTGAACCCGTTTGCTTTTTTCAGTGCTTGCCAATGCTGAAAAAAGAAGGCAAGTAGCAATTATCCCATTAGTTCTTAACTCTTCTGATTAACCACCCCTTTCCCTCCAGGCTCTGTCCTGTAGGTTTTTGTGGCTGTGGCAAGGGCTGCGGGGAGCCCTGTGATCTCGGCTCGCCCAGGACACTTGCCCGCTGTCCTGGTCCCCAGTGCGGGGCCAGCAGCAGGATGGGGCTCCTGGCTGTGTGCAGGTTGCTGCTGACCACAGGGGCTGGGCCAGCTGAGGGCCTTCTGGCATCGCTCAGCTGTTCTCGAGTAAATCTTTCAACACTGACTGTTTTAGCTGTGGGAGATGCATAAAAGTCCCCTGTCTGAGGCTGCACGATGCCTTCTGGGCAGTGGGAGGAAGGAATAAGAAGTGAAGTGGCTCCGTGGTGCCTGTGGTCTGTGAGGCCCGCGAGCGCATGGTGAGTAAGGCTCTGCTGCGTGCCTGAGAAGCGTGGCATTGTGATCAACGTCAACCCTAGGAAGATGTACTCACATCCACCGCTAGTGCTTTTATTCCTCATTGTGCTGCCATAGTCCTCTTTGCCAGCTGTGGTGTGTCTCGCTTTGTTCACTCCATCTGGGGCAAGAATATGCCATATTCCATTTCTCCTTTGTATCCCTTCACTCTTCCAGTGGAGTATTTACCGCCAGTTTATGGGGAAGGGCATTTTCTGAATAAGGTCCTGACGCTGTGTTGTTACAGTCATGGGATCTTTCCTATTTATCACTCCAATGAAAGTGGGATCAAGCCCTGCAATCTCATTTACAGTGTTAGGCCTGGTTTTCTTCTTCAGGGTAAACAGCCAGAGAGAGCAGTTTTAAGAGGCATTTTATTTCAATGTAGTTTATACTGAAGATCTCTGAGGTGCAGGAGAGAAAATCTCCCTTCTCCCCTTCCCTACTGCAAATCCCATCTGTCTTGTCATCTCTCCCTGGACATGACACTTACAGGAGAAATAAATGGTTCCATAATTCCAAGAGCAAAATATTTACTTCTCTAGTGCCTTAAAAACCTCTAGTCAGCACAAATGCTTCACTATTTTAATTGTGAACATGAGAAAAATCGGACAATGACCACAGCCTCAGAAGAAAGCTAGGCTAAAGCCATATAACGTGGTGTATGAACTTGTTTTCCAAAGTGCTTAAAGTTACAGGGTGAAAGTATGTTTCAAAAAGTGCTTCTCTAAAAACCTGAGCTGCTTGGGACTTTTGAGTGGGCTGAGTTCCCTCTTAGGATCTGCAGAATTTCATATGTGATTATGCTCTGTTATGCACAGAACACTCAAGGTGATGTTCTGCAATGATAGCTAACATGTAATACAGTTATTGTGCCACTCTTGAAAGACTACTGAGAAACATCTAGTGAAATTGAAGCATTTTGCAAATAGCATGAACCGAGCATCAGATCAGTAAAAAATCTACAAATAATTATACCCGTTTTACTGACAAATAAGAGAAAGGATGAATAATAGAAATACTTTTCCAGAAGCCAAACAGTACTCCAGTGAAAGCACTGGCATCGTCCCGCAAACACTTGACCACATTCTGGCTTCAATTCAGGGAGGCATTACTAATCAGGAAAAATGCTCAAGAACTGGCTTAATTTGAAGTTCATGCTTAAGTTTCACTGAAACCAATTAGACTTAAGCATGTGCTTAAGTCCTGTGCTGACCTGGGTTCAGTTTGCAGATAAGCAAAATGCAAAGTTGTGATGTGATACAGTATTCCACCCCCAGTGGGTTATATTTAAGTTTTTTGACTTTATAATATTATAAAATAAAATATGTCTCTTCCCACAGAATTGTTCTCTTGGGAATGCCTTGTTCTGACTGAATAAAAAGCACCACTAACTTAATCTCCACACAAATGCAAGAGAAATTGATTTGCTTAATACAGACATCTTCTTTGCTTTTGAAAGAATGCTTATTCCTTTAGTGGCTAACCCAAAATCAATTCTGCATGCTCTCAGGAGAGAAAAATGCTAAGGAAACACTATTTTGCTCTGTTAATGAAGTCTGTGAGGATAAGTACAATTTGTGTATGCAGAATATATTGATATGTTTCTTATCATCCATTTCATTCCAGTCTGAACATTCCTCAGAAAATATCAAAGGTTTTATGTCATCTCTAAATGAAGAAATGTGTAATGCTCCATGACTTCAGGCACTGATCTTATCCCTGTGAATGGGTGACTAACTGAAACATTAGATTTATAAATTGAAATAATAAATTCTGGCCATAGGAGGCAATAACATGTAACAGATTAAGCAATCTAGCTCTGGAGAAGAGTTGATCTACAGTAACTAATTTGGTGCAAACTCTAATGTATGCATTTTCTCCTCCATTTATAAAGAAACAGATGTGTGACTCAACTTTGCTTTTTTCCAAAGTCAATCTGTGTGGAGGAACACAAACATGATTTGTTTCCAACAAGGCATATTACAGTATTTCTCTCCTGGCTGGTATTTTTTTCCTTCAGAACGGAGAAGTGGGTCTGAATCTGCAGCATACAGTAGTTTGTAGCACAGCCCCCGTGGCAGGTTCTCATTTCAAGCTTGGCCATTGCCTAGGAATCTTTCGTCCTAATTTTACCAAGAATTTACTTTGCGTAGGAATTTCCAGTTCTGCCTTTCTATCATTTGATGCCGCGGGTCTGATTTTTCTGAAAGTTGCTTATACAAATGAGCGTATGGAATAGTTGATGAGTATTTGCTACTGCAGTTGCCTCAAGGCTTGATCCAGTTTCTGCTGATTCCAGGGATCAGCCTCCGTTCTTGGGTACTGGCGTTCCTAATTGCCTGAGAGCTTGTGCAGCCCTATTGCCTGGAGACCTTGGGCCAGTATTTTGGATGCAGCACGCACCAGAAAGCTGGAAAAAGATACTGTTTTGTCTAGCTGCTGCACTGAGGAGCTCTCTGGAAACGCTTGTGGTTAATCAATACAGACAGACAGGATAACGAGTGAGTGGAAGAGATCACATTTGGGGATTTTTTTAGATTTTCCTATGAATGGATATTTTTGTCTTGAAGATGAATTGTGAATAATCCCCCCCCNTGAGTGACAGCCACTTTATGCTGCTCTTGGAATAGAACTGTGCCCTAACTACAGATTTTAGGTCTGGAACTGAACTTTTCCAAGTTGAAAGACTGTTTGGATCTGGTGGGACTGGGCTGGAGTATTTGAGAGAGAAAAGCAGCCACAAAATTTGGATACAAGCCAGTAGCTTTTGGTTTGAGGATGCATCCAGCTTGGAGTCTTGTGTACAGTTAAGTAAGACAAAATCCTTAGGAATTCCCATCATGTCAAATATTTACATTCTGGAGGTTTTTTCTTTTTTTCTTTTTTTCTTTTTTTCTTTTTTTCCCCCCATGGAGTTTGATCCTGATTATAAAAATTCCCTTTTCTATTGAATATGTCAAAATCTTGTGATTGTGTTGCCAAAGTGTCTGTGCTCTCAAACAATGTAGACTTTTGGTGCTTCTGCCAAAAGTAGCAATAAGGGTTCAGTCAAATATTGAAGCTTCTGCTGCAATAAACACACACACAGCAGTTAGCAAGTTCAGAATGGGGCTATATTTGGTGCTGTTATTTAGGTATAACTATAGACTACACCGACACCTCTAGAGTCTTTCAGTGGTTATGAGCAAGAGCAAATTTGGCCAGTGTAGTCTGTTACCTCTAATCCAAATACAGTTATTTTTTTAGTTTACAGTAATCTCTAGGATAATTATTTCATGTGTGTGTTAAGTGTAATTCAGTCTGGACTGACCTTGAACTGAAAGATCTCCAAAAGCTTTGCCATTAATTAGGCCTCACAATAGGGCAGTCAGATGAAGCTTGGCATATTTTGCAGCTGAGTAAAAAAAAGCACGCAGGTGTAAGGTGCACACAGGAGTAAATTTTCCTGAGGATGCAGAGCAAAGTCATGGCAGAAATTGGATGAGAGCGCAGAGCCCTAACTCTGGGCACCCACAGAGATGCCAAATTGAAGGCTTAACTAATAACAATGGGTTTTGTCATTCAGTATTGTCTGCTTTTCATATGAGGGCTCACAGGAACTGCTTTTTAGGAAGCACTATGCAAGCAATTGTAAAGGAGCTGGCTATCCCTGCTCGCCATCTCAAGCCCTTACAGATGATTAAAACAGTACAATTTTAAGTCTGCTCCAAAAAGAGATCCCTTAACACTAATAATATGTCTTTCCAGCTAGCTTATGCACTCCAGTGTGTAGTGAGGTAACAGAACATCCATGGCCAGTTTCACTAGCCTTTAGGTAGGTAGGCTGCTTCTGTTACTGCTCCCCTGCTTAGCTGGGGGCTTCATTTTCCATGTGGTTATTCCCTTTGGGACCTGTGGTAGTTTAAGGGTTTGTGTGCTGAAATCTGCACAAACACATTTCAAAGATGCTGTTACTGTGATGTGTAAAACCTTTGCAAACAGCAGCTCTGTAGCAAGGAGACTAAATTTGTGCATCAGACATAATTCTTAAGTTATATAGTATTAGATTAATAAACTAGGTAATAAAATACCATTTGAGTGGAAATGTCTCTGCTTTGCCACATGTTCAGGAGCCTCTAACTTGCACAAAAGTTTAATTACTGAGTTGCCATTTGGCTTGGTGTAGGGCTTGTGTGTATTTGTGGCAAATGGATGCTGAAGATTTTTAGCAGGCATTTGACCCCGTGTGCGTGGAGGATGCATTGATGCCAGGGAACAGAGGCTCCTGTCTCGGAATATATTGGCTGTTGGGAATCGAGGGAGCCTCCCTGGTAGACCCCAGCTGTGAATCTGGCCCTGACTGTTTATATTTGTGTTACATCCCGAGCTTCTGAGCCAGGGAATTTTGCTGACGTTGCTCAGCAGCTTGTATGTAGTCTTGCCCATGGTTTACGGCAGATCCACATGCGGTAGCTGCCTTTGCAAATGCTTCTTGTTAGAAGGGCGCTGCTCAGAGAGGTTCTTGCACCCTCACAGCCTGGCTCGGGCCCTTCCTGGTCTCAGGGGTCCCTTCTCTCACATACAGTCGGGTGGTTGGGTTTCTCTTCCAATGAAAGGTCTGGTTTAAGCAAATCTCCCTACAAAGATCACAGGATGGTTCAGGTTATATGAAAGCATTGGCTCACAGGGACTAAGAGGGGCAGTTGCAATTTGTTGTGGAGCATGTGAAGATCAGATCCCTCCAGATGTGATCTCCTTGATTGAGAAGTGGAATGGATTACATGTGCATAAGCCAGAAAAGTTGGCTTGAAAATTTCCAGCACACTACTACATAAATTGCAAAATACAGCTAGAGCGAGTGAACCCCAGCTGGGCTAATAAACCCGGGGCAGTGCTGGGCTGCGCTGGAACCACACCAGGCTGAGGGACCTGGCTTTGCCAGGCAGGACACTTGTCCAGCTGCAAAAAATCGGTGGGGTTTCAGGAGCTTCACTGGGAACTCATTTCACATTGTTACAGAGGCAAATCCCATGCTTCTTACTGAATTCAACTCACGATGAGTGCCACAGAAGTTTGCCTAAGTGAAGAGTGTATAACATACAGGAATATATGTATATATGTATGTTTGCATGCAAAGGTCTTCAGGATTTAGCTGAGTGTTCACACATTCCCTAAGCCAATAACATCCGTTGTTATGGGAAATGAGGTAAGTGACAGAATTACTGTCCTTATGGCGGGCGACAGGCGAGTCTAATGTTCCCATGCTGTAATTCCGTTTCAGTTACTGCTTCAACAATAGCTTCAGAGAGAGAGAGAACAGGAACAAAGAACACTCAGTTTTATTTGAAGATTTCATCTAAAAAAGAGCTGGATTCAGTTGAAAATCACAAAAAATAAAAACTCTGTATCCTTAAGCAACAGCTTGCTTCTTTGCTAACCCGTTTGGGGTTTCATCTCTAACGAGCTCTTCTCGTGGATGTGACCAGGGAGGTTTGCCAGGCCGCGCTGCTCAGCGCTTTGTGCCCGTGAAGCAGGACAAGCGGGCGCTGGGCGCTCGGCAGGGCCTGGCTGGGGGC
>VXAA01003467.1:1737319-1751227 GCA_013399115.1 Anseranas semipalmata
CTGAGCACACCTGGCTCCGCAGGGCAGCCTGGGCTTGACACCCCCGCAGCCCCCTTTTCCCTGGTGCAATGGCACGCCCAAAGATTGCAGCTGGCACCGTCAAATTTTGGCAGCAGGTGCTTAAAATCACCCACCCGAGCACTGCTGTGGGAGGCTCCTGACCGTGGTGCTGCTCCACCCACACTTGCCCCTGTTCCCCCTGTACCCCGATTACGGGGGGCTCGTCCCGGCCCTCTGCTCCCCGTCCCGCTCTGTAGGGGGTGACCGCCCGGTGTGCCCCCACGCGTGGGTGGCTCAGGCCTGCCTTCATCCCCAGGTGTGAGGTGCGGCCAGGACCCGAGTTCCTCACCCGATCCTACCTCTTCTACGCCAACCGCCTCTTCAAGGCTTACCAGTTCTACTACTGGGACCCCTCCTGCCGGGACCCCTCGTACTCGCTGGTCATCAAGGGCAAGCTGCGGCTGCGCCAGGCCTCCTGGATCACCCGCGGGGCCACCGAGGCTGACTACCACCTGCACAAAGTCGGCATCGTTTTCTACAGCCAGAAGGCCATGCGGGAGGTGGCCTCCTGGATCAACCAGACCTCCGGCGAGGGCTGCAGCGGGTTCCTGCCCCCGGGGCGTGCCTGGGCTCCTGGAGCCCTCTATGAACTACTGAGCGCCAAGACCGAGCGCGACTGCACCGCAGCCTTGGGCTTCGCCATGCACGAGCTCAGCCTCGTGCGGGTAGAGAAGCATTATCAGCCCTTGCTGGAGCCGCAGCAGAGCGGCAGCCAGCTGGTGGAAGAGCTGTACCTGGGGGACATTCACACGGACTGGGTGGAGAGGCTCCACTACCGACCGACTGGTTATCAGCGACCGATGCAGAGCGCCGTGGTAAGAGCAATGCTTTTGCGTGAGCCCTGTTGCGAGCTCTCCCCTCATCACTTCACTGGGCTTTGCGAAGCACGTGTTATTTCTTAGGGGTAAAATACCGACCGCCTGCACTTTGAGTCCTTGTTGTCCCACGGACCCTCAGGAGGAGGTGTGGGGTACGGGTGCGGGTTCACAGCAGAAGAAATAAGCCTGCATTGGCATGGGCCTGGAGTTAATGGCTTTTCTTTGGCTCTGTTTTCCTAGGAAATGCAATTTCCTAGTTTCCTGCACCACAGTCAGTGAAAGCTTCGGGCTGCGCATCATTAGAGGCTGCCTACTTGCTGTTTGCCTTCCATCCCACTCTTTAGCTCTTTGTCATGTCCTTCAGGTTTAGAGAGGAGCGAGGAAGCAAGCAGCTGCCATTAAATCATTACTCCTCAGCGTAATGCCATTAGAGGAGGAAGTTGCTCTGAGTAACGCTATTACACCGAAATCAAACTTTTAGTTTGACATAAATAAAACTGAGCAGGAGACCCGGTTGCTTTTTATTTTATTTTATATTTTGCAGCAGGTTGCTTTATTTCCAGGAAAGCATGTTTTTATCTGAATCATAGCTAATCAATTCAGAAATGATTGAGTAGTGAGATGGGATGAAAAATCCTCTCTGAACTTTACCAGATGGAACTGAATTAACTGAAGAAAAAAAAAATCTTTTGGGTGCAGCTTTTGGGGGGCAACATTTCCCCACACCCCAAACTACAGGAACAGAACTCAGAAAAAGAAAACCACAGAGCAACACCCCTCAAAAGCAACCTTCTCAAATTGGTTAAACTTGTGTTATCTTGGGCCAAAACCATATATATGAGCAAAACCAGATGGTAAACATAAACACTTTTAAAAGTTAATTTAAAACCAAACCTAAAGATACTGAAATTTACTCTCGGAATATAGCACTGTAATTAATCAGCTAACAGCTCTCCAATGTACCCGCATATGATGTCACCACTTGGCGATAATTAGAAGCTGCCATACATTAGAAATAACTTCACACGACTGGTTTAAGCAAGTAAGATTTTTGGCTTCATATCTATAGTGATAATTTTATTGGGCACAGGACTTTTTTTTTCTTTTTTTTCACTGAACTAATATCCATTTGCCCGCACTAGTGAGAGCTACACAGCTATGTTAGGAATTATTTTTTAACCCTCTTTATGAAAATATCACTCTTATTCCCTTAAATTTATACCTCTTTTAAAGAAACCCATTCTCCCCAAATTACCTTTCATTATCAAAGAATTTCCTGTCTAAAGAGAGCATATATATATGCCAACTTCTGGGATTATTTAGCCATAATGTACTGTGTACTGTCAGCACTCATTAACGTGACAGTAGCAGTAAAACAAGCTGAAAATGACTAAATTACAGTAGACTCCAATCAACTTGCATGTAAATTACCCACCCTGCAGTTAACTACTGAGTTATTCAACCTTGCTGCATACAACAGTTCAGTGAAGATTAGCTCGTGTTTTAGAAAATGATATAATGTTCAACCCCTGGTTATTTAAAAATAAATCAGTTGTGATATAAGAAGTACCAGAAAAAGTTCCAAGCTACCCCAAAACAGCCCTCTGGCATCTGATCAGCTGTAGGACTGGTTTGGCTCGGGGCGTCGCACAAAGCACGGGCAGAGACCCGAGGTCAGCCCCTCGCCTTGCAGCAGCTCCTTCTCTTCTCCATCTCTGTGGCTGCGTCCGCTCCGGCTGCTCGGGGCGAAGCCTCTGCCTCCCTCACGCAGCAGCCAGATGGGGACGTGCAAGTGGCCCAGTGGCCGGGAGTGCTCCCTGCCTGTCCAGCAGCTCTGCCCTTGCCCCGTCCTCCTCCCTGTGCGTGTCCTCAGCAGCCCTCGCGCAGGGCACGGCCCTTCTGTCCTCCCCAGCGGACCAGAATAGCAAAGAGCCCGGGCAGCTCTTTATCTCACTTAATCTGCTTGGATGTCTTGGGCCAAGTTTGCTGCAGTTGAACACCCTGGCGTGGGAGAGGGGAGCGTGAGCTTTTTAAATATTCTGGAAGGGTTTTTTGGCTTATCAGTTTACAAAAATATTATTTTTTGTCTTCTGCAGCACCATGTGCATCCTTGCCCGGCCTGTGGGATTATATACAGAGCTGATGAACACCACCCACCCATCTTACCCGCCAGAGCTGAGCTGCCGATGCAGCTGAGCGGCAGCTGGGTGAGCACCCACTGCGAGGTCCGGCCCGCGGTGCTTTTCCTTACCAGGTACTTCATCTTCCACGGTAACAACCACACCTGGGAAGGTTACTACTATCACTACTCCGACCCTCTCTGCAAGCAGCCGACTTTCACCATCTACGCGTCTGGGCGTTACACCCCAGGCAGCCCGTCCTCCAAAGTGAGGGGTGGCACGGAGCTGGCTTTTAAAGTCACGCAGGCTCGGGTGACGCCGATGGACCAGCTAACGGTGATGATGCTGAACTCCTCTGAGCCAGGCAGCTGTGGGCTGACAAACTCCTGGAGCACCGGGGTGGAGCAGGATATAACGCCGACAAATGGCTGTTTGGCTCTGGGCATCAAGCTGCCCCACACGGAGTATGAGCTTTTCAAAACGGAGCACGACACAAAAGACCGCAGCCTGCTGTACGTTGGTGAAAGGCCCACGGATGGATCCAGTCCCGACCGTCCTGACAAGCGACCCACGTCGTACCAGGCGCCTCTGATTCAGTGTGCTGGGGCATCAGAGGAGTTCTCTAACTATGTTAGTCTAAAGTACTTGGGAAAAGAGGATGCTAGCGGCAATGAAGCACTAAAACCTTTGCCTGTGGCCTTTTTATTGCTCATAGCACTGCAGGTTTTAAGATGGGACTAGCTATCTATTCAGGTACAGCACAGAATCCAGATAGTCTTGGTGCTAACGTGATTTTTATATCCTCCAAATGAGTACATCTGGAATCAGTTTTACTTAGATTTGGAAACACTTTTTTTAAAAAACAAAAACAAAAAAAACAGTGAACGAAGCCAAGAAGATATGCCTGACTCTGTACTGTTTGTCCTGTGGCTTTATTGCCTAATATCCCCTCTTCTTTGCATAAAAGTTTAATGTAGTGACAGGGATGCACTGCACATTCAATAGATAATTTAGCAATATGAGGGGAAAAAAGAGCAACATCAATTACAATTGCTGCTTTGAGCTTTTGACACTGCTAAGACTTAATCAAGAGCTTGACTCAGATGTAACTCAAACATCCAGAGTGTCAGCTGCTGAGTTTCCTTGAGGTTAAGTTCCCTCCCATCATACTCCTTATTGCTGTTTGTGCAAATTTGATCTGCAGTGTCAGTCAGCAACAGATACGCAGTCAGCAAGTGCTCTTGATAAGGGCACAGTTCATCAGGCCTCTCGGTTCATAGATATTTTCTGCAGTTTTCGCGCGTGTACTCACACGCAGATGCAACATACAATCTTCCACTTACGTACGAACAAAAAGCAGCCCTCAGAGCATTACCTTGACAGACTGTTATGCCTGACCCTGGTCTTAAGAGAAGCTACAGTAAGTGGAAAAGGCTTGCGTGCACCACTGCTCCAACTTCCAGCATTACGCAGCTGCAGACACCGCATCCTTGCTGCCTTACTCAGGCCTTTCCAGCGCTGTGCTGGCTGGTGCCTCGGTCCGGCAGCAGTGGCAGCGCGGTGCTGCACGCCGTGTCCAGCAGGCACAGGCACTGCCAGGAGCTGCGGCTCCCACTCGCCAGGCACTGAGCGAAGCAAAAGATCACTTACAAGTCTTCTCAGGCCATATATTTTCACTGTGTCCTCTCTAGTAAGCGTACTGGCATACGGGTTGTTAATCCAGCTGTCTTTTCAATCAGAATGTCACTTCCAGCCTCGTTCATGTAAAGATGGCTTATAAATCTGCCTCTAGTGAACGCTGGGCTGAGGAGGTAACTCTGACCAGCACCGTCAGGTCAACTGGAGCTCCACTGGCAAGAAGGATGAAGTAAGAAATTACATTCCTTGTCTGCTGCAGCTAAGAAACATACAACTTACTTGGGGAAGACCTCCTCCCAGTAGCTAAATCCCCTCCAAATAAGCCTATATATCTAACAAAGGATATTTTTGTTAAACCATCTATGCAATAGCTACTTTCTTAATGCTGTATTTACAAACTTGCAGCTTGTACTTAGATAATTTATGGGTTTTATAACATAAAAATACTTTTTTGGGGGAACTGTACATGAGTAATTCAAATGAGATGCTTATTAAATGCATACAGTTGTGACATAAATGTTGTCAGCATGTTTGCATGTTTCAGGCATGACCAACTATTAATCATGCAGTAACCAGTTGTACTTCTGATACCCAAAAAGGCCAAGCTTGGCTAACTCACCTTCAGTTCCATCTGCAACCAATGGAGAGGGAAACTTCTCCGGGGGTAGTTTAGCAGCCAAAACACCTCCTGGTGTTTCTAAGGGTTGTTGTTCGTTGTTGCCTGCTACTGCATGGAGAGCTGGGGGCAAATGTTTGAAGAAATGGAAGCGCGTCTTGGAGAACAGGGCTTTGTCTCCTTTGGGATGCCCTGTTAGATGCTATGAATCGGGGCAAGCCGGGGTAGCAGGGCTGCATCTCACGGGAACCATACACACAGATTTTTTCCTCAGCAGGCCCGTTTGCCATCACCGTGTGAGGGTGGTCACTCACAGCAGCCTCCAGGAAAGGCTTCTGTTCCCCAAATCAGCAAAGCTATGTGTTTCTGCATGACCTAAAGGTGTCCATGGCAAGGGAGGGTGGGGAGAAGATGGGAAGGGCAATTACTGCCCTACATTTTTACACCCAAAAATGAGATCTGTGTGCAAATACTTTTTTTTTTTTTTTTACAATTTACATACTATGGAAATCTATTAAACTTAGCAAGTCTTCAGCTAATGCATGGCGTAAAAACACCTCAAAGACCACACATCCTTTCAAGGTGGTGACGGCATTAATGTAATATAAAAAGTTACGAGACAACCAAAGCCTGGAGGAAGCCCCCAGCTCCCCCCGCAGCAGCAGCCACCACTGCTCAGCTCCAGGAGCAGCCAACGTTAGACCCAGCTCCACAACTCCACACAGCGGATGCGATGTGCTGACAAAGCCTGAGGCTATGAAAGCCTCATCAGGAGCCTCTTTGTCCTCTGTTTCCCCCCCCCTTTAAGTAAAGTTTTACTTCTGAAAGGAAGAAATAAAAAAAAAAAAGCCATGAAAATACTATTTGCATAAATATCGCAACTTTTATTGTTCTGTTCACAATTTTTGGAGAAACATTCCTAAATTATACAGTTATTCTCTCAAGAATTTGTGCCTTTTTCCAATTTGAATTTGCCTGGCTTCGCTTGCCAGTCAGTGATTCTTGTTTTGCTCTTTGTAAGATCAAAGAGAGCTGCAGTGTTCAGTATTTTCTCTGCGTGAAGGTACTTGTGCACTGTAATCAAGACATTCTCAATTTTGGTAGATAAACTCAGCCAACCGAGTTTTCTCCCTCTCTAAGGCATTTTCACACTCCACTAGTAATTTCTGAATATCTTTTTGCATCCATTCCAGTTATTCAGCTTCTCTCTTAAAATGTAAATATCCAAATTGCATCTAAAATTCCCAACTCTCACAGCTGAGACATACAGAAGTATAATCACCTACTGCTAACGATAATTCAAAACAAGAACATGTCCTTATTCATTAGTCTTTTACCCTGGGACTGCACTAGGAGTGCACATGGAGCTCTTATTCACTCTGGTCCTGGGTATGGATATTTTTGTCATGTTAACATTTTCTCAGTAGTGATTTTACGTGTATTTTCATCAGTGATATGGAAGCACTGAATTGTATCAGATCCCAGCAGAAGCCTTCTGTGAGCATCGCCATTTCATTATGGTTCTCTTTAAAGAACCACTTCTGAAATGTGTGATTATCACAAAATATCAGGCTTTGTAGGGGTCCAGATATATCAATTAAGTTTAATCCCAAAGAAAATTGAAAAACAAAGACAGAATGAAATGACTTACATTTTGCTCCTTCATTAATGTTTACCTCCTTTTCCATCCCTTTCCTGGGGGCGTCAGACTAACTAAGGACTGTACCCAGGCCATCCTGTCCTGTTTGCCATCCTTCTCATCGGCAGGTAAGAGATGCCCTCAGACATCTCCTGTAGAAGTACTGATGGAAGTTTTCTAGACCTACTGAATTTAAAAATATTAATTTTGTTAATGAAGCATTGCTAATGAATGGAATTCAGTTCTCTTACCTCATCACTAGCAGTTTCACCATCTGCATCTAGAAACGGTCCTCATCCTACTGCAAAGATCTCCCTTGTACTTCAGCTCTTTATCACCTCCTCCGAGCACTCCAGCGCATACATTTTTCTTTTCCTTTGGCTATTGCTTTCCTTATTAATTTTCTACACTTCATAACTCTCATTTTGTGTTGATTGCTGTCTCTTTCCCTTTTTCTTATTTGTTTTATATTACTTCATAACTAATTTTTCCCTTCTTTTCATCACTGAATCAGGATGGGCTTTTAGCCAAAGTAGTTCTTGATTGCAAAATAGTTGGGTTTTTGGCCATTTACTACCTTTCTCTTACAAAACTGCCAATTCTACTTCAGCTTTCCATCTAATTTCTTCTTCACTACCAGATCTGATGTGAAATTTGCTAAGCCAGGCTGCCCTTTTGAAGCATCACTTACATTCACTAGCAGTTTGCATGGCCGTATGCCTAGCCTGAATACAATCAGGATTCCACAGAAACCTCCAGCTTCTGTGATTCCTTTATCTTTAGCCGACATAACCAAGACAAAGCTGAATACCTTCATGTCTAACACTGTATTAGAATCTAGGACATAAACAACAAATATTAGTCCTGACTACTGGGTTCTGTTCAACTGTAAAATACATGAAATGCCCTCTTATTGTACCTGTGAAGAAAAACCAAGCTAACAGATGTACTGGCAGGTTGGTACTGAAAGTCAACGATAACAGGCACATGTGTATTGAAAAAGTCTCCCCTCAACTTCTAATATAATACTTCTCAAGTTTTATCACTTTTAACTATCCCCAAAAACAGAGAAAAAGAATAGAAATAAATTTCCAACATTCTGAATACATTTACTAGCTTCCTGCATTGGGTCTGAGCACAAGTCTTTTGCACCTTCTTCAGCACATAAGCTACTCAGACATGTTGCCTTTGCAGTTTTCTGGTTCTGTAGCAGGCACAAAAATTTAAAGCATGAGCTGAGTTTGCTGGACAAACTTAGTCTTGTGTCTGATCTCCTGTCCAACAGTTCAGTTAACAGTAACTTATTTTTCCAATTAGCCATCTTCATGCCCCCTGTGTTTAAAATGCCTCAGGATGTATTTTGCATTCTAACTTCCCAAAGAATTCTTAAATTGAAACAACACATAAAAAGAAGTTTTAAAACACTTCTGGATAAATCAATAGCACTGAGTTTGTGCTTCATTTAATAAACAATCCACACCGACTATAAAAGCCTGTTATTGAGTATAAACAAACATGCTGTGCTGAAGCAGCAGAGAAAAGCTGGAGACAGAAAGGAGACAGCTGACAGACTCATTGCTCTGCACTCCACCCAGAGCGAGGAGAGGAACAAACTTGATCAAAGAGGAAGCAGAAGGGCGAGTTATCTGCGGTGGGAACAGGCACCTGGGAGCAGCCAGACCTCTGCCAGGCAGCCCACGAGCAGGCAAGTGCTGCCGTGGGCCAGAAGCCTGGGACAGGCGGGCAGGGAAGGTCACAGGGAAGAGCAAGACTGGAAGAGGAGCCATGGGAAGAAAGACCAAGATGGAAAATAAGTAGGCAGCAGGGAAGAAAAGCCATTGAAGGAGGCTGGGCTGAACATCGGTGTCTTTGCCAAAGAGCAGTGCTGGAATGAGGATGACTTGGTTGAACCAAAGGGGCTTGGGACTGGACTGATTTGACAGTTCAGGCAGAATACATCAGGAAAGAAACTGGGCAGGAGAGGCTGCAGCCGTCACAGGAACTCTCTTTTGGGCTCAGAACTGAAGCAAAAATTCCTGGCTTCAGTCATACTTCTGTGTGGCCTGCCAGTGAAATGCATAACCAGGAGCTGCTGCTTCAGCTCGAGCCGTTGCTCACCACTAAATCAGATGCTTAGACTGAGAATGGGTGTCCACACACAGGATGCAAAGGAGTCAATCCTGATGTACGTGCGGGTTTTTACACCATTTTTTTAAGGTGACCTTTCAAAAACTTAATTATATTTTAAGAGAACTTAAGATTATGCAGGGTTAGGCACATGACACGGGGCAGTTTTTAGACATCTTCAGGTCCGCCTAAGCTCACCTCTTGACCAGATGCTGAAGGCTTAATCAGATACTGCGAGGTACTCACACCAAGCGGCCAACCTAACAGTGCACAGGCACGCTTGGTTTTGCCATTTCCTAACTTTTGAGTGCTCGACTTTGTACAGCCTTAATAAAGTTCTTTTAAAAGTAGTTGTGTGTGGATAATTACGTGTGGGAATTCTGCCAACTCAAACATCAGGGAGTTCAGGAGGCTTTTCTAGTCTTGTGAGTTTCTCCACTGAAGAAAAAGATTTGATTAAAAAAATGAAGTACAGCTAAACTGGGGACAATACTTTACTGCAGGCTGTTCTTCAGTTCTTCATAGGCACTTCAAAAGCTTGAAAAAAGTCACAAAATTAGGAACTTATTAAATAAGAATGAAATGTACTGATGCAGAAACATAAACAGAAATGCCAGATGTCTAATGTCAACTTGTAATATGCAGCTTCAATTAATTCTTCTTAATTCATTTGTTTTCTTAACTTCTTTTGTTTTGCCATCTGGAAAAGGCCATTTTCCAATGACAGATCATAGGAGAAAAGATCCAAAGTTCAAGTTTGCTTCAAGGAAAAGCAGCCTTGTTTCTGTACTCATAGACTCAAGCATTCCTTTTTGTAGTCTCCAGTCATGCAGACACTTCAGGACAAACTTAGGCCTGGACTGGGAGGCAAAACATCTATGTGGAAGTTTAGTACAGTTTTCAAACTTTTACTCTTCCAAGTAAAAATGTGAAAGCAGTTCTCTAAAAGGAAATGAAGCCACGAGAAATGGCGGAGTTAACGACAGGCATATAGTCATTTTGGAAGTGCAAATGCATGCTTATTAGAAATTTCTGGCCAGCTCTTACTTGTGTTATTTCAAAAAACAACCTACATTTATCCAGTAAAAAAAAAAAAANATAAAACAAACATATTTTATAGTTAAGCAGATTTGAGTAGTAGAAACACACAATTACTTTGTTCTCTGAAGCTAATCAAAACAAAAGGCAACAGTACAATGCACAGTGTCACTTTAGTACTGACACCCATTAGACAAAGTGATTCAGTATACATGAAGCTGTCAGCATAATATAAAGAAATCTTAGCTGGACATGGTCAAAGGATCTGCATTGCCCTGCTTTAACAATAAATCCCTCTATTTATCTAACTGCAACAGATGATTTATACTAGCATTGTAGCCCATTGTCATCTTTTAATCAAGTCAATCTACAGAACAGCTCAGTTTCACTCTATATGAACAAGCAAAGCAGCCTTGCTCAGTAGATGCTTTTCTTCCTAAAATGCCTACACATTGATTTATATAAATATTTTCTAAACAGTAAATTAAATTTGTAGACATGTATCTGATTACAAGGAAGAGTAACTTCCACATATAGTATTGAACTAATCTCACTCCTATACAGATTACTTCTTTTTATATTAGTTTCTGAATTAAAAAAAACCCAAACACTCAAATATGTATACTGAAATTCACTCACCACCTGTCCTTTCTCATCTTGCTCACTTGAGGATTTAAGTAATGGATGCTAACCTATTTTCAAACAGAATTAAAAAGCATCTCTCTAACCCCTCGCTGCTTTAGTGCTGCTGAGGTACTATTGCAGCTGTAACACAGCCACAACAAACACAAGGTTCAGAGGGCGTGTTTTACATGTTCTTGAATTTCAAACAGGGGGATTTTTGGTTGTGTTTTTTTTCTCGGTTACTTTATAAAGAAAACAGAATGCCGGATATGACATTTCAGGACATTATGTAAAGCAAAATAAGGATAGTTTGAAAACCTTAGAATTCCAGGGTTAGGTCACTATTGTACCCAAGAATTAAGATGTTCCAATTAGGAGCTGAAAATGACATACACATTTTTTGGGGGGGATGACAGTTTTCTTGCATTAGGCAACTGCAATGTCAAGTATCTTAAGACACTGAAAATCCATTTTTGTGTGCACACCACTATGTAAATGTGCTGACAGCTAAATCAAGATTACAATAAGAATTAAGTTTACGTGTGCAGCAAGTTGGTCAGAAGAAACTAGCAATTTGTGAAGTGAGTTTCTAACTTCATCCCACTAACAGCATTTCAGTAGAAAAAAGTCAAAGCAGAATACCACTACCAAGCTATTACAATCCTATATTTTTAGAAAATTACATTATGGTGCATCAATCCCTCTCAACATTACATACATGGTATTAACTTGCTCTTTGATCTCTAAGGCTAGTTGACAACAGCTTGAAACTGGGGGCCCAGCCTGTATATGCAATTGCTATAGTTGTATGTTCATACTTGACAACTGCCAATGCAGAGCAATAGTTATGATCATTCATGCACGGAACGTTTGCTTTAAGGTGTGAATAACTATGTGAAAATAGTAAAAAACATTTCTCATTCAGTTCTCAGTACGACAGTCCAACACATTTTAGACATCTCTTTGTACTGGGAGCCCAAAGAGTGCAGATAGGAGAGTAAAGCTCCAAAAAGTGAAGACCTAAGCAGCTTCTCCTGGCTCTTCAAAAAACAGCAAACGTATCTTAAAAGAACAGTAAGGACAACAACTAGATTAAGAATAACTTGGTTTCCACTATCATGAGAGTCAATTAGAGTTTTCTCATATCTGGTGTTATGTGAAGACATCAGACAATGTTATTTATAAAACCTGTGCTTTATGCATAACTTCTGAACATATACAACGCCTTCCAGAAGAATTCATCTTCTATGAATACTTCATGAAAGCATTTCTGGTGTCATCATATAAAGGACGGTTTCTATGAGATCGAGGTGGCTTAAAAACATCCCTTCAATATAGAAATTATTTTTGCAATATATCCACAAACTGGCCTTTTAGGAACTTTGCAAGAAAAAATATCTTCAGTTTTCTTTCTACTGCATATGAAAGAAGGGTCTGGTCAAACAGACGGGTAATAAGGACTCCACTGATCAGTCACTTTATTTTAAGCCCAGCAAAAGCAAAGCATTATCAAGACAATTCAGTGCTACTGTCTCTTTAGGCTGTTGTCAAAAATAGTTAGGAAAGACCACTTTTTTTTTTTTTTAAAGTTCCAAACATAGAGAGTTAATTTAAGAGTCTCATTTAGGACTGATGATGTGGATCTGCTCCTACTGCAGACTACAGTTGTTATCAATGAACCCTTAGCTACCTACTGTCCCTTGTGTGTTGGTCTCTTTAATTGTGCCTTTGTAAGGCATCGAGCAAAGCATGAGAGCATTTTTTGCAGGACCTCTTTATAATCCTGGAGCGCAAACAACAAACAACTTTGCTCACAAATGACTTAAAGTTCCGAGTTGTCACAGATTACTGAGAACTGTGACTACTGAACACTGGAAGGAGGACAGACATTCTGCTGCCTTTCCACTTCATCTGGGAGCTGCCCGTGCCAAGCCAACTACGGTAGCTAACTGTGTGTAAAATTTGCCTGGAGCATTATTGCAGATATACTCACAAGAGACCAGTTTAAAGCATCGATCCTCTACCCTGCAAAGACAGCAATTTTTTAAAAACATTTTTTGAGGCTATTTTTCAGCAGAACAAAGGGCTCTCAAAAAAAGTTACTACCATTGTTATTTTTAACGCAAATTAGCAATTCAGCTCTTCTGATAACATTTTTAGTGAGATCGAGATGTTTACAGCCTCTTAAAACATACTGGATAGTTCAGTCTCCCTTTAGTGAAGGTTTTCTCAAATATATTCTTCAAAGCCAAGAAAATTAATTTTGCATCATTTACAACCTCGTCTTTCCAAAAAGGTTCTTTTACAATGTTTCCTGTAAAAGTTTTCATTAGCTTCTACAGCCCAGAAAGCATCTTGATCAGTTCTGCCCAATTTGTCACACTGAACTCACTGCTTCATTCTTTCCAGCTCATCTCCCACTTCTCTGCCCTTCACAGGCATACTTTAATTGCTTTGCCCCTTCCATCCTGAGCAGACAAGAAGGCACTAACACCAACCAGGGTTTCCCCCCCAATCCATTTCCTTATTAAACCTCACATAAAATTTCGCTTATTTGCACTTGCAAAACAAGAAACCCTTGAGAAACAAATGGAACAAATATAAAGGTCAGTGATGTAGGAAGAATGTAGTAGACAGACTGCCGCCCAAACATCTTTCTCAAGGAATCACAGGAACAATAAAGGAATGAAAGAAGCCACTTTTTAAAGATGTATCTTAACCCTGAAGGGTGTTACAAAAATTTTGTCACCAATGGTTTCTGGACCTAGCATCTAAGATTATATAAGAATTCACTTGCTCAAAAGCTATTTCATCTACTGAAGTCCAACACATCGAGTTTATGTATTTTGTAATAAAATTACGCTTAGAAACAAAATTACCTTAGCTTCACTTTCAATATGCTATCAGGTGTCTTGACTACTGAATCCAACTAAGTTGGAAAATGGGGAGTTATGTAGTACCTCAGCAATCAGCATGGTTACTGTGAACAGCACATTTCACAGTAAATCAGTAAAGCATGTTCAGGAGGTGGTTGTTAAGACTGATTTTAAAATTAGGCTGGGAAGAAAAGCCAAAACACGAAACACGGCTGCTAGTTTCCTTATGCCATAAACAAACTTAAGTTGACAGAGAATATTGTTCCCCCCCAAAACTCTGAGAACATGACAAAAGTAACAAAAGAAACATTAATTTGGGGGCTTTATTTAATTTCTTTTTTTTCTTTTCTTT
>VXAA01003467.1:1751307-1780974 GCA_013399115.1 Anseranas semipalmata
TTTTTTTTTTTTTTTTTTAGATGCTACATCATCAGACAGGATTGGTCTTTTTACGGCATAGGACTAGTTTACTACTAATATTTTTTCCCCTAGATAGACTTATTTACATACAAAAACAGTTTCCTGACCACTGTTTCTCCAATGCTCAGATGATCAAAACTCCCAACAATTGTGTAGTGCCCAAAACACCAGGAGGCAGAAGAATCTTGCATCACTACAGCAGCAATTTTTTAGTTCTAGTCACTGGCTTTAGAACAGGTGCCTTTTCATACCATATAGTATTAGTCAATTTTGTGACAGTAAGGAAACATGAGATGAAATACATTAAATAAGTTAAATATGCATTAAACATCTCTGAATAACATTTTAATTCAACTAAATGAACCAACAGCAATGTAGCTTGGTCCCTTCATGAGAACAAGGCATTGACCTTTATTCCAAACGAGTGTCATACCAGTCAATATATGCCTCTTAATGATGCCTAGCACATTCAGCATTGCCACATACAATTCTTTTCAGCTTCTCACTATTCATTTAAGTGCCAAGAAATTGGTAACTTGCACAGAGTTGAAGACACTGACAGAAACTGTTAAATTTATGAGCAAAATGGTGGATTAACATATTTTACAGAAGTTATCAATACCTCCTGCCTAACCCAGCTCCAAACATCCAATAGGGCCAGCTCCAGCAGTGGAGGAATAGGTTTTTCTATTTTCTTTTTTTTTTTTTTTGCTCCTTTTTTCTTTTTTTTTTTTAAAAAGAGGTAATCCAGCAACATGTACCAGGGTCTAAGAATGTTTAAAATGACATATACAATATTCCATTGTAGTGTTAAATCATGATCTTCTTCCCACCTTCATCACTGAAGATTATTCTCTTTCATTCACTCATTCATTGTACATTTTAAACTTTCTAGATTATGTTACATAGTATTTGTGCGGGGGGAATTTAAAGGCAAGACCTGTGAGATGTCATACATTAATTTTTTTTTTAAACATTGTTATGAATAAATTTAATCCAATGATATGGCAGAACCATCAAACCAATTTACAATTTCCAGCATGCTGCCTCTACAAGGCTATTTTTCCTATAATTACACCAAAGACAAAGAACAAAACCACCAAAGCGAGTAGTCTGGAGCTGAGCCCTTCATCCTTGACAGCAGCTGCAGAAGCAGATATTGGGTTGTTTGTCTGGGGTGCCTTCCTCATCCGAAGTCCATCTTCTTCCTACAGGAGGATAAATTGCTTACTTCTACTGAAAAAAAAACCACCTTTAATTATGCACCTTTTTTGTACTTATTTTAGGTGTGAATAATAAAATAGGGAAGAACTAATTTACAGCTTATTTAGAGCTCCGTTTGCTAGGTAACTAAGAAGGAGAGGAGTTCTGCGTCTACTTGACTAGTAGAGAGAAAACTACGTACTCTTGAAGTTTTCACCTGTTGGCTAAGGTAATAGGGGAAGCAAGGAGGAAGCCTGCCAGAACACTTGTCTGAAGTCTGGAGACAGGTCCAGAGCATTAAGTGCAATGATGGAGGGAATGGCATGAAGATACTTGTCTTGCTCTGTAAAACTGAACATAGTACTGTTCGGGAAAATGTTTTTCAATATAACTCACCAAGACAGGTTGTGAAAAACATGCAGCTTCAAGGGAATTATATTCATCATTCACCTAGTGAGATTTCACAAGCAAATTTTCCCAGCACCTGAAGAGAAGTCTATTTCCCCCACCATATTGACACTGAAATTTTGTCACAAAACTAATGGTAATTATTAGGATGCTCTTTTGACATGAGTTTGACAGCTCTCTTGATTTAAAGATGCGTGATACAACACATAATAACATCATAACACCAAATACTATAATTTCAAGCAGAGACAGCGTCCCCCACTTCTTGATCTAAACTGTTGTGCAGCACAGCTGGGTGTTAACACACTCCATTCCACACACGCACACACACGTATTACTTTAGGAATGGGTAAAGCGAGCCTTTTGTGACCTAACTTGCATACAGCTGAAGCAACAGTGTTAGGCTTTTTTACGTGACACAGTATGAGAGTGCAAAAGTGCAAGATATTGAAACCAAAAGCCTCCAGTCTATATATAAAAAAACACTCAAGAAATAAAATTGTAATAAAAGTTATTGCAGCCTTAAAAATTGACAGATAAGAAGAATTCAAAACACTTTGTCTATGTCAGTGTTTTTCCACTTTTGAATTAAAAGGGGCAACTCATTTCCTTCAGGAAAATATTAAAAATCACAGAGTACCTGATATGCTGCTATGAATGTGGATGGGGATAACTTTTTTTTAAACAATAAAATGTTGTTTAACTACATGGTAACTTACTGCTAGAAAACAAACTTTTAATTTAAAATGAAAAGTTAAAATTTAAAATATTTAAACTTCCTTCTGAGTGAGAGCTAGTCTGGCACTGACAGCACCTAGTAGCTGGTGGTAATTTAACATTTTCTGACATTTCACAGATGTTTCTAATACTTCACGAAAAGGAACAAGGAGCTCACAGTTTTAAGATGTTACTGTAAGTTGTCAGTTCAATTCTAGATATCTCCTGTACAGTATTTATTCAAGACTGATTTGCAAAAAAATACAATCAGACAGCATTTATAGTATTGGGAGACACTGGCAAAAACAGAACACAAGAAGTTAAGCTTGTGTCTCAGCTACGTATGTATGCCATTCCTATGAGCAAAACAAAACTGTTTTACAAATGTTTAAAGAATTTCTTCATGCATCAGCCAGCCATGCAGCGTCAGAGCTGACGGAACAGAGTTCCTTTCACTGAGGTCCAGTACTCATGAATTTCAAGTTTTTATTGGCGCTGTTATCTATGAAACTAGACATTTATAATAATAGAAACTACCATAAACGTTTTTTTCAGCACGGTGATAAAGGCTTGTAATCCATTTGGTTTCACAGTGATGTGCTGGATATGACAGGAGCATATTTCCTATTAATTTGTGTTACTTTGGTCATTTCAACTTCATGTTATAGGTGCAATCACTAAAACAGTATTGGTACAACATTGCCCTCAAGCTCCCATCAGTTTGAGAGAACAGGGCCAAATCCAACACTGAATGCTTATTTCAGACTCAGGAAATTAGACGGGAAAAGAAAAAAAGAACGTGAATTCATTACTTTGGGTTGCTATCCAATCAGTTTCTCTGACTGCATGAATTGTATATTCCTTTCAAAGGAACCATCGATTTCAACACTTTTTTCTGACTTTATAGGGAGAAACCTAAACTATCTTTGAATTGACAGACAATACTGTGCCAAGGAGAGGTAACCAAGACTTTCAGTCTGAATCTTCTATTTCAGGAAAGGGGTAAATCTGAAAAAAAAAAAAAAAATCTTTACCTTAAACTGTTTATTCTCCTCCCGTAACCTCTGAACTTCTACTTGAAGCCTCTTATATTCTTCCATTACTTTCTTAACTTCAGTGTCATCCAAAGAAGAACTTATTGATTTAGACATTACAGAGGAATCTGTCTTTGTTGCAGTTGTGGATACAATTTTATTTATTTCTATGTCATGCTGTTAAAAAAGGATAGAGTGATTTTTGGTTAGTTATTAACACCACACCACACACCTGATACTTAGGAGGAGAACCAGGTAAAATTTTCTGTGCACACTTGAAACGTGCCTGTATCAAAGAAATAAGGAAATTTTTTCCTTCTGCAAGCTTTACTTCCCCTTCCTGTTTTTCCACAGAAAATACCAGATCAGCAGCAATAAGTGCAGACAGAATGACCCCTGGTTTTCAGTCCCTGCACATATGAAAAAGGAAATATCATCGGACCATGTGCCATAACAAGAATGGGAACTTGGATTATTTGCTCACATTCTGCTTATGGAGTCCTACTGCTCTCCTCACCTTTCCCTCTCCAAGCACAACACAAGCAGCTACTCCAAGAACCAGCGTATTGCTAGCAACCACCCAACTGCTCTGCTGCAGTTCTCTCACTCTTCACTCCCCACAGCTGACTATCACCTCTCCATCTTTCTGTTGTTCTGTGGCAGTAGAGGAACTTTCAGCCCAAGTTAGGAAACAGAAGCTGCAGAGCTCCAAAGCCCCCTCCTTTTCCTGGCTTTGGATCCTCTCTCTGTTCCGCATTTTGGAGTGCAAAGGGCCTGGCTCTAACAAAAATAAACTGCTCTTTCCCTATCCAAACTGCCCCCAAAGTCTTAACATGAAGCTTTTATTTATAAATTAATAGGAACTTGTTACTACTTGTTTTGCCCTAATAAATTTTAGGGATTATAGAAAAAAAAAAAGTGCTTTCTTTTCTTCCTCTTGTCACACCTCTATATGGGAAACACAGAAAATACCCTAGCCTAATACAAAAGCACCTGCTTTTAGAGCAAATGTTCACTCTTTGGAGCAGGTAGGAAGACACAGCAAGATCACAATAATGGCACTTTAACAATGCATAACTGTAATCACAAGCTGTCCAGTGCAATGTAGAACGCTTGTGCCTTCAGTATCTGCATACTAGGAAACACTTCTCAGTTTGCTCAATCTATTGCCAGTTCTATGCTTAATACTACATACTTCCCTTAGAAATTAATCAGTGTGTGTTCATGGCTCCAACAAAAAAGGATCCTACAATATTATAGCTGCTAATTGCGATATAACCCCTAACTGCATTTTTATCTTCCTTACTAGCTGTCTACCAACTTACTTCATAGAATCAGTGTTGTATCAAGGAAGCAAAGGGGAGTGCTGGACAGGCAAATTTGTATTGTTGATGGTTATTAAGCTCGGAGCTTATGTGGAAGCACTTATGAACATCAATCTGTACTTTTTTTGTTTTAATATTTTTATCCTATGTGATCTTTCACTCAATGAAGAAAGATCAACTCAAGGGATTTCCTTATGCTTGTGTTGTATTTACATTGTTCAAATTAGCTGCTAGTAATATTAAGCATCACTAAGATTTTAAAAGATAAAATAAAATCATTTAAAAGAATGATGCCACCCAGGCAGTGAAACAGAGGGTTCTGTCTTTCGCTTATATAGCTGTCTGTATAAGCATGCCATTTTACATGATTTACTGTGGTATTAAGTTAAGTCACTCAATATGCGGCTGAAAATACTCACAGGCTTATCATTTTCCGCTGGTAGCTCAAACACACACCTAAGTTTCGAATCCATGAGTTCCTCTGGTTTTGCCTCTTTCCACTGGAATAATTTAATATTAACAGAATAGTATAGTAAGCACATGGAAAATGTAGTGTATTATATAAACAAGTCACATAATCTTAGAAAAAACTCCACAAATGTTTATCATGTTACCATTAACTGTATACAGGACCAAAAATGAAAATCAAGTACATAACTCAATAGTATCTTGAAGACCAGACCAGACACTATAAAGTAAATAATTCTAAATAGTCTGAAACTTACACAGGTAATTGATGAGAGAACTAGGAGTTGTGTAAGAGTAATCAGCATAGACAGGGGGAGCTATGGTTCTGATTTAAAAAAAAAAAAAAAAAGGATAGGAGGGGTGCATTCAAAGGAAGGGAATGATATTTTGCACCTGCTTATGTTTCAGCATCAATGCCTAAACAGTAACAGATGTGCTACGCATAGAAAGGAGTAACTCTCCACCTCATCCTTCTCTCCCCTTCAACTAGGGAGTCTAACACAATAAAGTTTCCTTCCAATATTTTTAATAGGGATTAACAGTTATAAATCTCTGCTCAATATCAGACGTAACCCTGAACTGAAAAGACTGGTTCACAGTAGTGATAAACAGTGAGAAGTGTCCACTTCTATGTCCTGGAGTTCTCACGCCTCTCCTCACTTTGACCATACTTCTGGTAGCATGGCATTGCTCAGCATGTCTCAAGTAGGTGTCAAATTATGGCTAACCCCTGGTGTAACCTGAAGAAGAATTTGACCCATCCTACATAGCTGAATCGTACTTCAGCTCTTCCGTGGCTGAAGTCAGAATTCTATTTTGAGCTTGTTGGCTGCCTGGGAAGTGTTGAAAGCTTTACAGTACTCTAGTAATTTGTCTCACCTGTTTGTCCAGAATAGGAAGATATTTGAAGAGTGGTAACAAAACTGAGAGGTGATCAAGTGTTACAGGAAAAGAAATGGCTGGAGAGCTCTGGAAAACTGAAAGGACCATCTAGATCCTTAAAAACATTCTTTGCTAGCAGAATAACGTTTAAATTTTATGAGTTACTTTATACCATGTAAAGAGTTAGAAAGAGATGCAGACTGGCTTATTCTCCTAGTGATTCAGACATTTCTTTACTATTGGGGTTTTTCTCTCACCGTATCTTATTTTAAGGCCATTAAACAAATACAGTTCTCTCACAAGGCTGCAGATCTCCCTGTCAACTTTTTATCATCTACAATCATAGAATCATAGAATAGCCTGAGTCGGAAGGGACCCACAAGGATCATTGAGTCTGACTCCTGGCTCCACATCTCTTTCTAAAAGGGAAATTCTTAACTCTACAAAGTGCCTCAGCTTTAAAGAGCTGTTCAGAAGATGTGCATTGTAAAGACTACTGTAAAAAAAAAAACAACAAAAAACATATGTATTTTTTAAGTTATACATATACATTCAAACATACACGCAGCCCCATACATTAGAGTGAGGGGCATTTTTTCTTATTTATTGTGTCATCAACAGTTACTAAATATTCTCTCAAACTAACAAAAACTAAACCAGAGAAAGCTTCCTTGTAGTAGCAAAAAGCTTGTTGCTATAGGAAAACCAACAGCTGACGTACTGTTTTTTTCCTTTCCCGATCACCTTAACATAGGCAGACATCTTATTTCTACATATTTTTGTCCTTCTTTGCTTCAGCACTTATATGCTTCTGTTACTCCCATCTGTAATCCATAGGACAAGTCTATAAGGGCAGTTAATTTATTTAAGCCACAACAGTAGGAATAAAGAAAAATTCAATACTTTTAAACAATCTTCCCAGTTCCTGCTCAGATAAACACAAAACACCTTGCCATGCACAGAGCTGGAAGTCTAGTAATGCTTTCAAGGAATGTTCCAGTGTGGTTTGACAGCAGCCCTTAAGCAATGCAGTAAAAGGTCTTAAACATTATGGAAACAGAATTAAATTAATTAAAATTGATTTCTATACTTACTACTGCTTCCATATCTGAAGTATCAGCTGGAGCAAACATAGACTGAACCATAAACTTGTGTTTACTTTTCTCATTAGGGTCATAATCAAAAGGCTGTAGCATCACTGCAAGAAAAAACCCACAACACGTTATGTTAACATTACTCGGATGTGTAGTCACGCACTGATGATATAGTTATCAGATTTGAGAAATACAAACATTAAAATGATTTCAAGTGGTATGTCCCTCTGACCAAAGTAGCAGCTGAGATCAGGAACCCCACTTAAAATAAATAAATAAATAAATAAAAAGGTAAGAGAAACAGACTGTCAGTCTGCATAAAAATTTGTCTGAGAATTTTGGAAATGCTGATCACTATACAATATTCTGTACATGACTACGTCAATGTAATAGTAGCAATTTATAGTGGGCAGGATAATTTACATATCTTCTGGGACAGAGGGAAAAATTCTCAAAGAAGGTATCATGTTTTTTTCTCCATCCCTGGGGCAGAAGTAACAAGCTGGCATTCTGATTAGTTGTACACACACTATTGCGGATGGTTCATGAAAAAGGCTACAGAGGCAGGCAAAGACAAGCATTTTAAACCTTGAGGATTCAGAATGGAAATTTCCTCTACAAAGTTTAAGAGTCTCATGATATTTGTTTTATCAAGTACGGCTATTTCCCTTCCAAAAATAAGTTGCTGAAAGCTTGTTACCAATACATAGCTGAAAGCTTATGGTTAAATGTTATAAAAAAAAAATTGCTTATGAAAGGCATAAAAAGAAATATATTTCATTCCATCCAAAAATCATAAGCATTCTGGAATCTTTATGCAGAAAAGAACTGTGTTCAGGGGGCAAAGAAAAAGGAAACGTTGGGGGTCAGTGGTAGAGGAAGGGGAATGAGTACCTTTATTTATTTTTTTTAATATAGTGGGAATTTCCATGGCTTTTCCTTTAATCACAGCGGTCAGTTAGAACCTCTACATTTTGCAAATGAAACCTGGATATTCAACTACTGTGATATTAACAAAACATGGGATTTGCTTCAAGATCAGAAAACACAAAATGTAAAAAACAAGAATGTTATGCAAACTTGTTACTAGATAATGCAAAAAGATACCCCCCCAAAAAAAAGATATTTAAAACAAACCCTGCATAAACTGCAATTACTGCCAACATTAAAAAAAAAAATGGTGTAAGGATTAAAAATTCACATTTTAAGATCCATAAGGCTACTTCAGGCCCTCAATTCAATCACAATGAATACAAGCAGTTCAAGAATTAGGATTACTTTCAAGTACTAGTGCTATTAACATGTGCTGAAATTCATATGCATAATTTTAGTGATTCATAGAATGAAAGTGATTTCCAAAGATCCCATTTATTATAAATGAAGAAAAACCAAACCAATTTGCCTCTCTCAATGAGCAGGGTATGTTACGCTTGTGCCATCTTTATTATGCATACAATCTGTGGCCATCAACAACCAAATGCCTTTTAAAGCTGCAGGAAAAGCAAGGCAGCAAATTGTCTCAAATATGCTGTAAAAATTATTATACATTTTTAACTTGCCTTGCAGTAATCAAATACTAGTCCAAAATAAATATTTGCATTATCGTCAGGTTACATTTAAAACTATTTTTCCAAACAGAAGTGATTGAACTGTGAAAGCATGCATATTTGAACATTGCATGACACATCACCAAAAAGCAGCAAAATAATTTTTTCTCCCTTGCAGTAGCCACCTAGCTGTTGTTCCAAGTCTACATAACGTGGAAGAGCCAACTGGGTTGTCAAAGCTATCCACTGCTCATGGAACTTCTCCAGATCCGCAGGTTTAACAGTTTGCTTTGCTGACTGAAACTACGAGCTCATTTGAAAATCATTATTTCCCCAGTGATGGTGCTGAAGCCGATCTGAAATGCCAAATGACTGCTGCTCTGAATTCCATTCACTGAATCTAACAGCTAGCAGTGAGAGAGGGCTTGACAGTATAAACGTTGTTAGCACTTGTATTTTTAGACCAATACACGAAAGCCACATCGACACAAATTATTCAGCAAACGTCTTATAACCCAGATGGGAAGCTCAAAAATACTTACTTTGTTCTAAAGGAAACCAAACCATTCAACATTTATTCACGTACTGTTGGGCGTTTCTGTGAAAGAGCAGTTCCACGGAACCATCCTAATTGCTAGACTATTTGGTACTGTGAGCGCAGCTCCTTTGCTTTGACTGGAAATTCCGTACCTTACACTAGAACTATGTGATAAAGGGTATGTTCCTACAAAATACTTTATACAATCCGTCTTCTTAGCTGGTCAAAAGTTTTCAAAGGTTTTTGACCAGCTGTCATCAGAACCCGGTGTTCCAAGAAAATGATTAACATGAGTTTCAAATTCACTAGTACCAGCACACATCAGGAAGCGGCTGAAATACGCATCTCTTTGCCTAAAACAACACAGAATACTGTGATTCTGTGAAATACGCATCTCTTTGCCTACGTTGATCGCCCCACAGCTAACACACCAGAAGCATTCTATCACAAGCAAAAACTGCAAAGCCACGGGGAGATCAATGAAATAATGTCAGTTGCATCTGCTACCCCAGTTGCCTCTTTCAAAATTCAAATGTAAAGGACCAACTGTATGTACATCCTGTTCTGAAATGTTTCCAGATAAATGGATACCAGTTTCCTCACACACTCCCATTATACCCCTCCATTTGTTACGCCAGGATCCATAGATGGCGAAGCAGAGCTGTTGATCAGCTAATATGCTCCTCCTTTTTCCCAGCATAGTTTAATGGCAAAATTAATATCAGGATCAAGGGCAGAGAAAATTTGAAGCAAGGAAGATGGAAGGCAAAACTCTGCTCTAAAAGCCTGTCAGGATCTAGCCCTCCCTTCCAAGAGCAGAAGGAACAGAAAGGTCTTCCTGCTCAGGTCGTCAGCAGCCTTCCTCTGTTTTCCATCTAAATTTATTAATGGCCTGTTTACTTGGTCTTGGACCAACACTGCCCTTATGCTTAAATATCAAAGAAGGGGAAGAGTCCTTTACTTCTAGTGCATTCCAAGACATCAATCACATCAACTCTTGGCCTCCTGGTAAACTAAATAAGCCAGACTCTGTCAGTCCTCTCTGGGTCAGGCTCCCCATTCATTCTCTGCACCTGTTCTGGCTTGAATTCCTCTATATGAGTTACTCTAAGTATACAAACATGAAATTTTGTTAGTGCCTTGGACATTAGCATTTATGCTCTCTCTTCCAGTACCGAGACTGTTTGCACATACTACATTTGCCCTACTCACAGCCACATTATGTCAGCAACTTGGTCACCCTATGATCAGTTACAATATCCTAATATCCCTCCCATTTTGTTCAACAAGCTTGTAATTATAGCAGAAGTATTTTATTCTCCAAGTACATGATTTTGCAGTTTTTACGATGAAACTCATCCTGTTTCTCTTACTGAAGCCTTCAAGGACAGCCAGTTCTTGCTGCGTATCTTCAGCCTCCCAACTTCACGTCATCATCAGGGTTTTTAAGCATACTCTTTTTATTCCAGAATTGCTTACAAAAGCATTAAACAATATTAATACCAAACATCATTCTCAAGAAACATCACTAGTAACTTTCTATTACAGTTCATAAGCTATCCATCCACCGCAGCATTGTTTACTCTTAAACAGCCCACTCGGTAGTCTGTGAATCTATTTCTGTCTTTTCTAGCTTTATTAATGGTTTTCCCATATGGCATGGTACAAAATTCTTTATGGTCTGGCTAGATCAAAACTACCACGTCTCACCTTGACACAAAAAACCCACCCAGCCAAATGGATGAGCCTTGAGATCACGGTGCGGTTTGATCAGCTCTGCCGGAGGTGAATAGAAGACACCCGCATCAGCAGAAACGGGCAGAAGCCAGTGTGCCACTTTGTTTGTTCCATGTTTACATAGTTCTTTCTGCACATATTGCAGTTAACACTAAAAAACGTTGAATCTTGAAGATCAAGATAGACTCTCCTAAAGCAAGCGGACAAAACTGGCCCCACTGGCAACCAGCACACAGCCTCGGGAGGCGCGGGGGAACGGCACGCGGTAGCTGACGGGACGCGGCAGTTTTAGCGGAAGGGGCAGACCTGCTGCGACTGGCACTGCCCTGAAGGAAATGCAAACTGCCTTTGCCAAGTCAGGCAAATTCACAAAAGACTAAAAATCCCCCCAGGGATGTCTTCAGCCTCCCCCCATTTCTAGGGAGCGCGTTCAGACTGCTCTGTGCAGCAGGACGCTGCGCACAGATGGCACCATCTGTACTTCATCTCTCCCCCTGTTACACACCTAGCTGCAGACTCATCAGCATCTGCTTATATTTTCTCACTTTTCCCTTGTAATCTATTCATGCCTTTTATTTAGATTTCAGCCTCTTGGGAGCCACAAAATCAGATATCTTTGTTCAAATAAGGCATGTTTAACAAAAACGGAATATGTGCAAATACCCTTCCTTTCCAAGTACTTCAGACCAAATGCAATCAAACGGGGTGACAGCACATACTCACACTTCCTGACAGTTACATAAACTCAGCTGTTAAAATTACATGCCATTATATAACAGGTGAAAACACGGACTACAAACCTGACACCGCAGCAAACAGTGAATGCTGACAGAGCCTTAAATGCTGGTACTTGGGAAAAGCTGTGATATGGTCTAAGAAGCCAGTATCTGACACTCCACTAGAACAAAGAAAGCTTTGCTTTTCTAGCATTTTATGTGCGTTAAACGAGCCAACATACTAGCATGAAATAACGTTCCGAGAGCTGCCTCTAAGGACAGAATACCTTCTCAGGAACTTGCACCACAATAGGATGCTCCTGTGGAACTGTATGTAAGAAAGGCATCCAGTTGCTACAGTGCAAGGAAGACACAGGCTGCCCCAAAGCCAGCAGTCAGTCAATAATATTCTAAGAAACTAATAAATTGTTCCAGAACTTCAGTCCATTGTACTTTGGCACTGAATTTTTTTGGAGACACCAAGGCGCAGTACCAGTGCAGTGCTACTGTGTTAAAGCCAGTCAGCAATTCTCAAGAGAACAGATTGCATAAACTAATTGGGATGTGTGTAATGTAAGTGTCTGGAAGTTATTACTGAACTATATTCTAATAATTTCTCATGAGCAATATTTTCACTAGGTTTGGAAGAATTCAAGTCCTATTTTTATGCTTTATGTGAGACTTGAATGACATGACTGAAGAATACCTGATTCGGAGGCAAAGAAAAAATTTTCTATTTCACTTTATTAAATCCAAAATCATCCGTCTGTTCTTAACTAGTACTACTCCAAAGCAAAGGTTAAACACATCTCCTCCCTTTCCAAGAATTTGAAAGCAATCCTGATCTGTAAGTTAACAGAAGTCCCCCTTTCGATTCCCCCATATCCAGAAGATCCCTTCTGCTAATCAGAACCATCTTCAGAAACAAAATTAAGTCCCATGCGTGGTGTAAAGAAGTTACCAAGACTGCAATGCATACAACTCTGTTAAAGAGAAATTCACCCACAGTACAAGATAAAGACAGCTTCTAATTAGAACATTTTAGGAAATGAAGAATGTACATACATAATCCCAGAAAATTCTGTAACGTATCTACCTATAAATTTACCTTAATATACTACCTGAGGAACAGCATATGTGTACTGCTTGCATTTTAATATGTAATGTTAATAGAAGGGCTGGCAATTTAGCATAGTTATTTATTATTACTAACTCAAGAGCAGCATGAAAGTATGTAGAACACAAATGTGAGTTCTGTGTTTAAAGATACCAAAGCCATTTGCAAAACTAACTGAATCATAAATCACTACAAAGGAAATTATCAAAAAAGGGAAGTTTTTCAAAGCTTTGTAAGCAAGAGCAAAACATAATTTAGGGTAAAAGCACAGCACTCTCTCAAAATAGGATACTTTAAATCAAGTCTTGGACTAGATCCATATTCTGTCTCATATGCTGCTATGAAGAGCAGGGTTTGAAAAGCACGTAAGATGTAGGCATGCTGGTAGCATAATATAAGATGGTTCACACAACACTTGCCTATACCATGTACTGCTCAACGTAGAGCAAAGGGTCATTGTAAGCAGAAGTTTAAGAAAAAACTCAATGTTAAGATCAAGACGACATTTTAAAAAGCATACTATGTGCTAGCAAAGGAAAAGGGCTTTTAATTTTGAAAGTTCATCTGAAAGATGAAAAGAATTGCCATCTTTATAGCATAAAGATAATTTGTAGCTAGAAACCATACTAATTTTCTTTATCGCTTCATTGATTTCAATGCATTTAATATGCTTGCCTGCAGCTAGTATAGATGACAGACAGCTTTACTTGGGAATTGTCCATAGTTTTAAAAAATCTCAATTCCTCTCTAGAGATCTTTTTCATTTACATATTAGTCATTTCAGAGCTTACTGCATACATGCTAGCCTTCTGAAGCAGAACTGCTTTGCCTGCCCCACCTGTAGGTACCACATTGCACTGGTTACCTCCTCACTCTGACATTCTCCAGATACTAAGTCCAAGTGAGGCACAATTCTGCAATCATATGCACACTTAATTTGACCCAACAGAATCCCCAAAGACAAAAGATCAGTAAGTGTGCAAATGCAGGCATGTACAAGAAGATTCACAGCATTACAGTCTCTAAATATTACAGTGCAAATTATTTTGGCGATCAGTTTTTATCTTGTTGAAGCAAGGTCTCCAAGAACACGGTGTTTAAATATTTTATATTTTATTCATTAGTAACTAAAAGTCCTGTTTTTTACATTTTGATTTTTTTCAAGTATAAAGCAGTAGTTATAGCTCACAAAATTATTTATTTCAGATTACAAAAGTTTGGTAAGACTAACAGCAAACCATATAACCTATCAGTAAGTATTTTTTGTTGTGATGGTCTTCCCATAGGCCAGTACCTTGTCTGCTTCTATTATGCAATATTAAAACTTATTAAAAATAGTAAAACAAATCTGCATGTTTACAGAAATCATTTTCGTGACTCACAAGTTAGACTTTATTTCTGCAGTCTGCCACTATTAAACGCTTTGACAGAGTCCTTTAGATTATTAAAATACTCAGTCCTTTATGCTTTTAACGTAACCCACTCTGTTGTTTTTTCCATTACCAAACTTAGGCAAGTTGAGAGCTACTGACTCATTAGAGAAAATCATTAACACTTCCCATGAAACAGCAAAGATTTAGTCACTTGACGTTTCTAGCACCAAAGCATATTGCATCTCCAAGGAACACAAAACAAGCATGGTTTCGAAGCAAATGTTTTCATTACTGGTTGGTTACATTAGGCAGTTTGGCAAAAGCCTACCAGCCTAAGCTGGTGTGGCTGCAGTCCACCCAGTTCTACTCTTCCCTCAATGTGCCTGTCCAAGCGCTTGTCCGACCCTGCAAAGAGCTGGTTCAGGAAGTTAAGCTAGCAAAAAACTAATCGTACCAAAATAATCCCACAGGGAGGGCAGGGCTGCAGCAATACCGACTTGGATAGGCTGGCCAAGGCTGCTATGGAACTATATAAATTATTTATATATTCCCCCTCCCCCAGCCCTGAAACAAGATGTCAAAACAAACCCATTACTGCTAGACCAGGAATAAGGGAAGTAAAGAAGATGAAATGGCTTCTTCTCTATGAAATTGTAATCTGACTGCTTTTACAAGTGGTCCACAAAATACTTTCAGATTGCAAAGCATTACAAGAAATAATTCATCTGACAAAGCTATTTTCAATTACCAAAAAACTGCTTGAATGACTTACCAGAAACATTAATTGATGTTCCTGCATCGATAATCCCGCTGTTAGGCCTTACACAGTACCTACGTGGTGCTGTGGTCTTAACTTTGAAGCACACATTTCTGTCTGTAGGATTGCCGAGTTTCAGGTTTGTAGTGACGACATCTGTGAAAGGACCTGAGGAAGAGAGCAAAAGCAGACTTTAAATCACAACAGAAAGCACTTCTCAAGCAGAGGCTAAGCAGCCTCCAAGCTCACAAATCCTGTGAAGTAATTAGATGTTCAGTTTCCATCTGTGGCACGTACAGATAACCGTGCACACAAAGCCTAGGGCGCAGCGAGGCCTCTGAGCACTTCGACACGTAGCACACTCGAACACTCCCAGCCCAACAGCTAAAGCTGATCATTAACAGCAAACAAAAAGGAGGGAATCATTTATACGTGCTGCCAACACAACAACATGGCATTCCAACGATGCCAAGTTCTCTGCTGTATCACAGTTATTCCATTCCAGCTACTGAACGACAGTAAACCCAGGCCTGCAGGGATACCACGTACACCTACGTATAGGCGGTAGGCAGGGGAGAATACCGATGTCTGCAAAGGCTGCTCCACAAGCTGTACCTTACACTTAAGCTGCACCTCACACACGTAAGCTGCACCTCCACGGAGCGTTCCACCAGCTCCTTAGAAATGCCATGCCATAACCAGCAAGATCTGCATCCAGTGAGCATCCCCTCTTCCTACAAAGCCCTTTTTCTGGTGCGGTGAAATGGTTCTCCTGGCTACTGGAAATGGTACATCAGAAGAAAACTTCATAAAAAATCCTACTTCACTGAGACAGGAAATAACCATGTGGAAACAGGAAAATTCCTGGATGACAACAGCACTGGCAATGACTTCTGTATTAGCAAAGCCAGAATCAAAACACCGTTGAGTTCTGCAGCACTAAGTGCAGGCAAACATATTTCTCATAGGCTCACCACCTAGTTGAACCCTTCAAAATCTCCTACGTTAGAGGAAAAGCTAGCTACTGATTTTCTGTAAGATGCTGATAAATTAGGCAGGTAGCACGCAGCCGCGCTACTTGCTCAGACTGCAGAGAATTAAAATTAAAGAAATGTAAACATGCTTTGATCAACCATCTTCTGCATAAAAGTAGTCATTTGATGCCTGAATAAAATGTTTTCATCTATCCTCAGGAGTGAAAGCCCTAAAATTCAAAAATGGTGAATGATCATTTTTATAATTAATAATAATAAAAACATGCAATATTCCACTGTCATCCTCCTGCTTTCATGAGAAAAGGGGATTGGTTCTTGACTGCAGCGTGGTTGGCTTCAAATCACTCGTTTCCTTTTCTACAAATTTATGACATAAATTTGTCTCCTAAGATGCCGCTTAACACAGCTGCATGCAGGCAGTCTTCAGGTCTAATGGAAAATAACCAGGCAGAAGAAGCTGTGAGTTGTTAAGAAGTCAAACAAGCCAAGCTATCAGAAAAATCCAGCAAACATTTAGGATGTAAAATAGCAGATCTTCAAGGTAGATCTACTTGGGAGAAGTCGAATGTTTCAGAAGAAATCACTTGATGCCTCAGCATTACGGATGTGCCTTAGGAAAAAACGACAGCCTGAGCTCCTCCAGCACTGAGGGGGGGTCCCCTGCACGGAGCCCTCCCCACGCAGCTGCATCCTCAATAGAGCTTTACTAGCCTGCGTGCTGGGACACATTTCCTGTGGGAAATACCACATTTTTACTTGGCTGATCCATGAATACGTGCGGGATTTGGGCACTCCAGCTTAGAGCTGCTGTTTGTAATAGTAATACGACAAAATTCTGCATGTAAAATAATTTCCAAATGGATTTACTTATTGCTAACATAGACCATACCAAAACGTTTGGCAGCAAAACCTTTCAGCAGACTGAAATCATTTCTTCTTGTCTGCTTCACTTTTCCTCTTCTTTTCTGCCTGCTAGGCTACAGCAAGTTTTTTGGATACGTTTTCCCCCAGTTACAGGTTCTGCAGATCAGCCAGCACCACTGCACTACACGGCTGACGCCGGCTGTCGGCAGACGTGTGCGCAGGCACACTCCTCCCGGCACTGCTGTTCAAACACCACGGGCAAAGCAAACAGGGACAGACAAACGCAGGATTAAAGTGTCATTGTAGGTGTTTTGAAGTGCGTAACAGAAGAAGAAATAGACAGAGTATTACTCAGGTAATTAGGGCACGGTAATGAAATATTATCATCCCGGTTGGCCTGCCTTCTAAGAGCCAGGCCCGTGGCCTGCCAGCTGAGGCTGAGATGAAACCTCGACAGCTGTTGCTAAATGACTGCAACCCACGTTAGGCTTCTGGGGAGAGGCTGGGGTGTGTGGGAACGGACTGCGGGTTAAACACGACACAATTCCGTACTGGAGATATGCCCTTGCTTATGGAATCAGTTCAGACCAAAAGAATGTATTGGTGATTGTTTTCAATATTTCTAGAAAGCGAAGCTTGTATTTCTGTAAACACAAATCCAGCAGGTTTAAGGGCAGGGTGCTTTCCAAATGACATTTCACACTTAAAAAAAAAAAAAAAATCACCAAATGAACAAGAAAACACTTTTCTCCCATTTTTAAAGACCATGAGAAAAATGCCACTGGTGTCACCCCAAAGACAAAGTTATGGGAAACTCAGGGGCTGTATGTGCATAGTCTGACATGGGGTTGTCATGGGAGCAAGCTGTCTAGAAGGAAGAATGCAGCAAACTGAATTTGGCAGTGAAAGTTTGGAATATTCCACAAGGACAGATGACTTTTTCCTACCAGTTAGGATAAAGTCAACTTGTGTTAATGCAAACCGTGTGCATCTACTAACATGCAAACTACCAGGTACTAAAAAGAAAAACAAAACAAAACCCACCACAGATGTCATATTCATGCAACGAAAAGTAACAGCAAGTATAATGGTTTTTCATAGGGTCACTTTTCACCAGGGTTAGTTTCAAGCTACAGCTGTGGCTTTCCACCCAGGAGCTATGCATACAAGCCTTCCCATTTGAAGATCACAGCATTATCTCAGAATTCGCCACGCTCCATTTCCTATTCAAACACCAGTGCTGTATCAATCTTTCCTAAGAGTGTCATTCTGCAGTGTACTGCATTATAATATCCCAGATCATTTTAGTAATAATACAAAAGCCTGAGAATTAGGTCAAAAGAACATGATGTCAACTCTATTTAAATTTTAAATAAGTCTCATTGCAATAAAAAGAAGTGCACATAATTGTAACAGCAAATCCAGGCTGATAACTTTTTGGTTAGCACAGTGCTTTGCTTTAAGTTTCTTACCACCGGCTGCTCACAGTAACCACGTTACACAGCTACACCACTTGAACAGAGCCTTAACACAATTTTTCTCATCTTAACTAAAATTCCTTGCTTTAACATGGCAAATAAACAATCCTTATACATATGTACTTTCAATGCAGCAAGACTACTGCTGTGGCATGGTCTGGCATGTGAGAAGTTAGCGTAAGCATCAGAGGCAGAGCTTTGATGGCACGTGCTTGGGCTGGAACTTTCAAAGCAAACAGGCACAGTCCTCTGCAGATCTGTACGTGCAAATACCACCAATACTATGTTATAGTTAACTGCAAACATCAGTAGGGCCACAGTCCCGTGGTCGCTTTACCCTTGCACCAGCCGGTCTCACTGCTGCCAGGGGAGGTGGTCTGACCTCTCATCCCCACCAACTGCCTGTGCTAGCTGCAGCGTTCATCTGCTGCACGGAGAGCTGAGCCAGGGAGCTGCTTAGGCTGAAAATTAATCCACTTAAAAGACAGGGAGCGAGGGAGGGGGCAGTAGGGAAGAGAAAAAGGAGAATCAGTTTTCAGCCAGATCAAGCAGCACTCAGACACTGCCATCAGGGAAACCGCATCTTCCTGCACAGCAGACTTCTGCCAAATTGAGGCAACAAGGTGTCATTTAGCAGGTTAAAGCTAGCACATCTAGGCATACGCTCTGCAGTCACACTTTCCCTTGAAGTGTTGGCATAGTTGTTTGAAGTAATTAAGGCACATGCCTAATTTTTTGTTTTGTGTTTAAATCTAATGCAAGTTCTTATCTGCTTAATGCTGGGCATCCCCTAAAAAAAAAATTACCGAACTTGTGCTTTTCAGAGCAAATGCACTACAGTAGCACTTGATACAACCATAGTCAAGACAGGTTAAACTGGCAATCACTGATCAGCAAGGGTAAGAATAAATTCTCATCAGGTTGCCCATGTTATTCCCAGAACGCCTTAGGTGCACTTTCATCACCTTTTCCTAAACAACAATTTTCGCCACTCCAACTTGGCTCCACAGACGTGCATCCGAAGGCAAAATAACCAGATGCAGGCAGAAATACAGCCAGAGCCTCGAGCAATACAGCCTCTTGTAGTTCCTTTGTGGAAAGCAGCAGAATGCAGCAAGGGGAGGGGAAGGACGTATTTCACTACGGCTGAATCCCATCGATGTGTCAGATGAAAGTCATTAATCACCTGATCTATTAATCAACCACAGAAAGGTAACCAAGGAATCTTTAATAAGTGAGATGGTAGAGAGCAGCAGAGGGGAAACTTAAATTGTGTTGTGGCTATTCTCAAGAGCCCGAGCCCCGCGCACTGATGTGTCCCAACCAGATGTCCGCATGGAGCAGTAATTCATCTCCTGAAGGAGCCACACTTGCTCTGTGTGAGCGCAGGGGCTGAACCCGATGCTTCAGGCTCCCTTCCCTACCATGTGCTGTGACCGCACACCGGAGCCCCCCGGAGTCCCAGCCAGCCTCGTGCCACCGACACGACCGCTGCGCACGAGCGCAGCCACTTCTCCATCGGAGCGTTTCAGCCCCTCCTCTTCCAGCTTTTCTTACCACCATATCCAAATTGTTTCTCAGTTTATTATGCATCTGACAGTACCGAGTGATTTCACTTTGTTTCCACGGTTTCTCCCATTTTATTTTTGGGGATGGCTATCCGCAACGGAGAGACAGTTAAAATAAACGCACTAGTGGCAAAACTTTAGCAAGGGGGCTCAATGGCTCAATAACAGGTGTAGAATTGCCTTACTACACACTTCTTTTTAAAGTTACATATAAAGTTGATGACCTTTAAAAAGAAACTCTGAAATGTCAAGCAACCCATTTTGAGCTCTCAGCCAGGTGCCTGGGAATCAAGAACACCTAAGATCCAATCAAACTCTCCCATTACCTTACTTGTCTTAAGACAAATCACTTAAGGGCTTGATCTGCTATTAAAAGCCTTAAGAGTTGACAGCAATTCCAAAACAGGAGCAGGTTTGGACTCTTATAGTTTGCCTCTCTGTGAAGTCAGGAGAATACTTACCTAATTACAGAAAATCTTGTGAAGATTAGTGTTTTAAAAAGAACTGTATGCCAAGTTTTAATCATCACCACCATCTGGCTCTGGAGACATTCATAATTAAGTGAGCATCAGCAACTTTCGGAATCAAAGAAGTCGAAGAATGAGAAAAGAAGTGCCTGTGTTGCATAAACATCTTATTCCACAAGTAACTCACTGAAAGGACCCAGCTATCCCAAATTTGGTAATTATTTTCAAGAAAAACTTAGGCTGCTCTTAATGCTTGTGTAAACCACTCATAAACCTTTCAGTCTCAGCTCAGATTTTATATGGAAGCAGCTAGAAAACCGTGCCCTTGTGGGATCAATTTAATTACTCTTACCATGCCTATCCTCACCCAAAAGAGCCCTTGAAGCAAAGCAAAGGGAGGGAAGTGGCCACTTCCACTTTTGCTGTGCTAAGCAATAGAAGCCTTGATGAAAAAAAAAAATTATTACAAGAAGTGCCATCCAAATCACCCCCCATGCAATAATTTATGCAGTGAAGTAATTTTTTTTTTAATAACATATAATCAATAAAATGATCTACAAGGGGAAAAAAAGGACACAGAAAACCAGCAAAATTACATGATCCAGGTGCCAAAGTTGGATCAGGACTGGCAGTAAATTATTCCATTTGGATGGATTAATCAGTGTCCTTCCCTGGCCTATTTTGACACAATCTATTTTTGCCACAGCATGCTTCATGTTCAAGAGGAAAAAAAGACAAAAAAACAAATACGAGACCAAAGACTATTTTCAGGATATCCATTACCATGTAATTTTTGTCACCTTCTGTTCCTCAGAGGATCATTAACAGTTTGACTTCGCAGTTGTAAGAACTGTGAGGCCACACATAAGGTTCCAAGCAAAATGGAAGAATATGTCCCCCTTATAATTTTGGTACCACTGTCATTTGTTTTTTTCCCCCCAAGTGATCTATTCAGAGTTTTATTAGACCCAAACGTTACTTGCAGAGATCTTCATCAACAAAATCATACATGAAGAAATATTTTCTCTACATCCTCAACTTAGAGCAGATTTCTGCATACAACAACCAAAAGACGGATAGCAGTTGGCTAGCTTTTAGAGGTATATCTGTTTCAAATGTGCTTTCATATCCTTTCAGAACTGAGTGCCAAACATATCATGTTACTTTGTTCATTCCACTCACAAATACTACACATATCAACTCTCTCCAGGTATGAAAACAGCTCAGAAAATAGTGGCATACTCTCTTTTCATGGTGGAATAGTAGCTACATCTCTTTCAATAAGCATGAAATACTAAGAGCTGCATATAATAATAAGATACCTACTTATTCTGCATAGCTTGAAGCCTCACTCACATGGCTTGCTGGGTGGGTATCAAAAGGAGACTGAAACAAAGCACAGGCCCCTAGGGAGAAGTGGGGATGCAGCAGTGGAGCGCAGTGGCCTCATGTGCAGCCTTCCCTGGCAAAAACAGTGCTGGCTGAAGACTGAAGTCAATGTCAAGTATCTCCCTGGAAGAGGGATCACGATTTTATCCCCCTCCGCCCCATCCCAAATTACCCTTTTTCTTATACTTCTTGTGAAGTAATTTTCCCTGGTCTAATTTAATCACTAATTTCCATTTCAGATGCACATTAAAATGGTAGGGAAGGAGCAACATAACTACTCTAATTTTATGCTCATATATACTCTTTAAATAGACAAATCTGATGCGTAACTTAAATAGCAACTGAGCAAATATTTTAAGTGCAAAATTATGCATAAATTGCAAATACCAGAAGAAAAGAGCAAAATTAGAGATTTTGGGATGAACAATGAGTAGCTGCTTTTCCAAGTTAAAGAAAAAAAAAAACAAGCTCACAAAAACTAAATAAGGCAGTGAGATACTAATTATATCTACAAATTAGGAGGAATCCTGAATTTAGCAAGATACATTTCTGGGGAACCATTTGAAAACCAGCCCATTAATTGTGCTTTCAAGATCAAAGAAAAAAAACAAAGCAAAAACAAATTAAAAAATTAGTCAGAAGCAGTGAGAGAAGTTAATAAAGGGGAAAAATACCTGACAGTTTATACTGTTTGGCACAGAACAAGATACATGGGTGAAGTTGCATTCTACAAACCTAAACTCCCATAAGTGTTTTTCTGCATCACTGTATGAGTGACACAGAGAAGTTCAGTGTAAAAACAGCTATAAAAATAATTTAAAAAAATCTTACTGCCCTTAGATCTTTGCTCCCAGTCTGGTGAGCATGTAGGAAGGCCAGATGATAAGACATTGCAAACCAGTGGAAGTTATGCATGCAAACATTTTGAAAAGGTGCAAAATACATTGCTAAGTCGTATATCACAAAATGCAACAGCTGCAAATATAAACAGGCAAGGGTGACAGTCCAAACACAAAACTGCACACTGGAGGGCTGGACTGCTGCTGGTGAGAAACATTACAAGCACCAGTAAGGATGAAATAACTGGTTAGATGAAAAAGAGCAGTCATGAGAAAAACAAAAGGTTGTGTGGTTGTTTTTTTTAAATTAAAGAATTCCACAGTCATTTGACATTCCTTCTACAAGCACAACTAACTTGAATCAAGTCTTCAGAAGTGTCTGCAAAAACATGAGATTTGGCTGCATAGTGAGTCCCACACCTACACGATTTTATAATTTGCATCAAAAGTAAATGGATCACCAGGCAAACCTCCCCCTTCTCTATTTTTTCTGCACCTCGTGGAAACCAACCAAGAAAACAGGATTAAATTTGGAACTATGAAATCTTTAATCCATAGCAGCGTGGTATGAGGGACTTCGTTTACAGCTCGGAAAACTAGACACTGAAGTAGTTCAGTAAAGAGATTATTTTCATAAAGTATTTATAATAATGTGGGATACAGTACTGCAGGCAGCAGCAGCACCCAATTTGTACAAATATTTTTGAGGCCAGAAGAATTACAGAAGAGGTAAGCAATTTTCAGAACAGCTACAATGCAGAAAGGACAGACTCAGGCAACTCTCAGTCTGGATTGTCTTGCTAGTGTAAACGCTCAATCACTTCTATCCATGTGCATTTTAATCCCACACTGAATTAAACATGGAAATGGTGATTTGCTTTGCATACATTTTCAATGACAGCAAGATTGTGACAGCTGCTCTAGACTGATGGCACAAATCCCTCTTTATGAAAGGCTGACCAGCAGGCCAAGATTTCAAATTCAGCAACAGCCCAGACATATTAAAAATATTCTATATGCCTTCTACAGAGATCTCAGCCTACAAAGCAGGTATGAAAGGATTTAAATATTGAACAAATATTGGGTCATAAGCCAGAAAAAGAGATTTGGCACGAGTCTGGCCCTTAATTTAGATAAATTGCTATTTAAATATTGATATATGTAAGCAAAATATGCTTCCTTTCTGCCTCTGCTTATCACGTGGCAAGACAAGGAAGCGGGCCTTGGTGCTTCCTATGGCAGGATCCGTCCTGCCAGCGTCGGACGTCCTCAGCCGCTGCGAGCGCTCTCACTGGGGAAGGGATCCTCGCGTAGTCAGCGAGGGCTGGCCTGGAGGCCAAAAACGGCTTGCAGCAGCACAATGATAACGTGAAAGATCATATTCCCTACAAAAACGAAGATGAAATTCAAGTCTGAAACAACAGCTGTTACGGCAAACAAAACTGTTGCAAACATCATCAATAAGGCTTTCAAAGCCAACCAACTGCACTGACAGAAAAAGCAAAAAGGCTGTTATTGTACCAACTGTGAAATGCTTTCAGTAGTTATTAGTTGTTCCCAGCAGGGAGCAAACATAAGGCCAATATGGTAACAAGATAGTAGAAAATGAGTGTGGCTGTAAGATGTGGGCAGAATTAGCAAGGGTCATTTGATTCCTGCATTGTCTCCAGCTAGGCGAAAAGCTATGTTTAGAGGCACTCTGAAAGCAAGAAACAAGACAAACCCTCGAGTCACCCGGTTTTCTGCAAATATTGCATTATAACATATGCAGAAGTTGCTCACTTGATCCAAAACTCGTTTGATGCAATCAATACCTTCTAGAGCAGGGTGCACACAGCAAATTAAGCTTCGTTTAAAGCAGGTATTTGTTCATAGATGTAAGCTGAGCTGAGCTCATGAAGTTGGATCATTCACTATGGTGATGATGCCATTTTTCCAGTTCAGTTTCAAAACAGATCCAAGAATCTATTTAAAGGTTTGTGCTCTCATTTTTACAATCCTAATTCTGAATTCAAGTACAATTAAGCAAAATTCAGCCTTGTATTCAAATTAAGCTAACTTAAAAAGAAATACAGCATTGCATGACTACTGATTTATAAAACCCATGAAGTGAGACAAGATGCAATAATTTTATTTCCAGTGAGAAGAAAGTATCAGAAACTGCTGTGCAGATTTTTACTCCACATTCCCGTTTCAGAGGTGGTAAGACATCGCACATGGCAAGGTGGGTAGCAGCTGGTAAACAGACAATTTACTGCTACGCACGTGTGTGAACCTGCATCCACTATGACACATTACATGTGTCTGTAGAGAGACAGGCACTCTTTACCCTATACTTACATATATTTTTTCAATATAGTTTATTATCCAGACATATTTTCTGAAGTGATGAACAGAGGACACACGCCATCAAACAGTTCAGACTGGCATTCCGCCACCCTGAAGAGCTTTCAATAATAAACTGGACACCCTTGGTTTTCACATATCATTGCAATGGTTCCATAGCTCAAACTGAGCACATGTTTCCACTACAATGACCTCTTAAAAGAGCAGTTATATGATTTTCCTATTAAAAGTTAACTTAGCTGAAAATTGGTGCACAAACATCAGATTCCCAAGGAACTGGAAATTCTGAATGTATGTGCCCTTTACAATAAAGGCAAAGAGTCAATCATATTAAAAACACAAAATGCCACAAACCTAAGAGAAGCAAGCTCCAAATTGTAATTGCTCATGCTGATTTTATCACTGCATTAGGATCTTCCTTGAAATAGTAATACTTTGATCCCATTAATGCTCATTACTTCAACTGCAATTCTTAGAATCAATGCAGTACAAAATTATTCAAAAGCCCTTAGCCCATACATCACATTGGTTGAAGCCTTCAAGTAGACAGTGAGATTTTTGGAAATATTCTTAGGAGACCTAAATACATTAATTAAATTTAACAGAAAACGCAGCTAAACTTCTTTGTCTGCTTCACAGATCTCAAGTAATCATTATTTGGCTCTCTAACCAAAGATGCATCCTATTCTAAGTTTCAAATGTTTGTTAGCCTGCACTTGTACAATTCCTCCCCCGTTCCCAGCGGAGCTGTTAGTGTCATGTCTCTAGTGTACAGAACACCAGCTGATTAAGGAAGCTCAGGACAAGCACTGTCTTTAACTTATTCCACCTTTCAAAAAATAAGATGCATCACGAGACAGGCACAATGCATCACTCTCTTGCCTTTATCTTCAGTTGTTTTCCTCCAAGCACTGCTCTTTTTAGGTGAAGGTAAGAGTCTACAGGAAGTGATGAGGTTACTATAAAACTAATGCACGCAATATTAGAACAATTCAGTGAGATGTAGCAAGTCTGTCCAACTATAACGAACACTTAATAGTTAGAATAAACTACTGATTTTGCCTAGAGTTGCAAGAATAGTTAGCATAACATGAACTACAAATATTTAAGTGGCGCCAGAAAATGACTAATGAACATTCATGTAGAGATTCATATAGATTTACAAAGCCTGCCTATTATTTAAATGCTACGTTCTCTTTTTAAGTGTGAAACTTGATGATCAAGTTCAAATATGCAGAAGGATGCGAGGGTTTGCTCACATTTGATCTAACAATGATTCTATTAGGAATCGGGCTAAACAGAGGCAAGCACAGAACGGTACTTTCTCCAGCAGAAGAGCAGATAGCCATTGAGACAGCAGCCTTCAAAGAGCACAGAAATCCTAGCGCTGGCTGCCATTACGCTGTGAACACCAGAAGGGCTCTAACAGCTTAAAGGAAACACTGTATAAATTTTCAACTTCAAAGATACATATTAATTATACTAAAGAGGCAACTTTTCGTAACACTATCAGTACTTTACATTCTTAAACAAAGCCTGTTGCAGTGGCAGTGATGAGAAATCCCTGTTTATCCAATATGGAACAGAATGAGCACAGAGTCAAATCCCTTGGAATACCTCCAGTGCTGGAGTGCTTCGGCCGTCACCTATGGACCATGATAGGGAGGAAGAGATGATTGCAGAGTTCAGTCACAACGTCCCGCTAGGTCCTGAACCTCTCTTCCGAGGCTTGATGATAGCAGATTGAGGGTTGATCATACGTCCCAAACATTCCCAAACTGCTGGACCAAAAAGCCTCAGCTCGGCGTTCGATCAGAATCTGGCATTCGCATCGGACAGAGGAGGTTTTGCCGACCCTTGGAAGGAACACCGCTGGGCCTCGGGCCGCTTCTGGAGCGGTACTACTGAGAACGGAGAGTACTGCTCACTGTGGTTTGCTATTGTGCCCTTTTCAGAAAGCAAAGCTACACAGAGGCGTATCGCAGACGTGCAGGTGGAAAAATCGCACACTGGACACAGGAAATAGCATTTCCAACTGGCAGCGACTTGCGCTGGTCGGTGAGGAATTAATCCTGCGTTGGACAGTTCTGCTACTTGCCACTTGGGGAGCACTGCAGCGGAGCGAGTGCTGAGTCATAAGCCCAGGCTCACCTGGAGCAAACCTCCAAAACCCTGCTGGAACGCACCTCAGCCCAGCCACCTCCGCCCCGAGCTGCATCTGCAACGAACGCAGCGGCATGTCAAGCGGCTAAAAACCCAGGCAAGTTCTGAAATAAGTTCTATTCTAACAAAATGTTGCTTGCTGGCATTAAACAAAGCCGTTCCGGATGGGCCCATGGTGCTGGAAGCATAGGTCTGCCTGAGCGGGTGGCCGTCCTGCAAAGCGAACGAGGCAGTGCCCCACAGCAGGAGCGTGGTACTGTAATTAACAACTCTATCAAAACACATCTAACAAAAGGGGCCAGAATTACACATCCCTGCGTAAGTTTAAAGCTACTGCTTCCTTAAGTCAGGCCCCTGAACAGTGTGACCTAACTAATTCTTGCCAGATTGTTGGATGTTGTCTCCTAGATTAACAAAAAAGGAAGGGAAACGTAAATGCAAATGTTGTCACGCATAACAACAAGGGTCTTTTTCACCAGTTGTTACCAATAGAGTCTGAACGATACGCTTGTAGTTCAATGCTTTCTCACCTAGGCTGCAAAACTGCGCTGACCAACAGGAGGAAGTCACTGGCGCGACTGCCAAGCTGCCATTTCACATGGCATCGCAGAGCTGGGTAAGAAATGGGCACCTCCGGCCGCGTTATGGTCAGGAGAGGAGTGTCCCGCCTCCCGCTATTCACAGCTGCATTTCAGCGCAGCACATGGTGATGCTGTTTTGGAGCATGTGTTATGGTGTAGGAGATGGAGGTGGGGAGGAAAGGCAACCCCTGCTCATGTTCACATGCTATGAAAAGGAATTCTAGCATGAATATCTTCTTTGATATTTCTGCAAAAAGACACAAACAGTATTTTGAAACAGAGCCCCGAATACATTTAGGAGAATTGCTGCAAACCAAGGAGTACAAAAGCTTCTTAGAAGAGGTCTTCAGATCCTTTTTTTTTTTTTTTTTTTTTTTAAAGTGAAAGTGCTGGCTACCAGAGAGACTGCTGCAATCCCACACACTGGGACACATTATAGAATAAATCCTCACTTAGGTATCTTATTCCTGCATCTCTTCATAAATGTCACACCTCCCTCTAGATTTTATATTTAAGAATTATACAGACCAGCGTAACAACAACACAGCTGACTATTTTCTGCTTTTTCTACCTGTCTGCATTTTGACTAAGACCTTTACCCATTTCTAGTGTTTGTGAAACTTGGTTTACGATCCCACCTCACCAACACTGCTGCCCCAAAGCATCGAATCTTTCCATGCGCACCAGCGAGGAAGCACAAGCGCACCAGTCAGCAGCACTACTGGCATCTGTCAGTTTGTAGCTACTCGCACCATGCAAAGCAACGCTTTGCAAATAAACGCAACTGTTTACAAAGGTGAGAAAATCAGTACTGCCACATTACCAGGCAGTACGCCATCACAACAACAGTAGGACAAGAATTGCTTAGAGCGGAATGTACTTCATGAATACTTCAAATTGGCCTTCCCTGAACAAAGAAGGACAGTGGTCAGCACTGCCTGTCAGGAAGGGCTCTAAGACAGAATTTATTGCCAAGGCCTATGAAGGCTATCCATAGCATTAAGCCTATCTGAACATTAATATTTAAGCATACTTTTAAACTAAGCCATTTATTAGCTGCAGCTAGTCAAGCAACATTTTACATTATAAGGAGTATATGTTGCTGGCTAAAGATTCGCCAAAGAAAATCTCTATGGTTAGCGGATTTAACTTCAACAGTTCCAGACCCTCGACTGAGGGCCAGGCAGACCGACTAGTTAGCTTTATCCCAACAAAAAAGAAAAGAGCCCCAAATCACAATTATGTGTCACTGTCAAGTCTGTACCAATCAAGGCCCCCCTGAGCTTGGACATGCCTTCTTGATGGAAGGAATATTACTTACATTCAGAACAAATATGATTAGATGAAAATCAGCGCTTAACATAAACAATATTAGAACAACAGTTTGCTTCTTAAGCATGTTTGATTCTGCTGCCATAACAACATGCAAATACTTCATCTTGCAACAAAGATGTATTCACTCCAGCCACTGTTTATTACTGTGCTTTTTTGATAAGCCCGCTTTATACTATTAGCTCCGATACATTTACTACTAAATACAGGTAGAGACTTCCCCTAGGTGCAAAATGTTATATAAATGCCTTCTGAGTAAGTGGTAGTTTTACCAGATGCCAGCAAAGAAGTCACTATTTTTAAAAAAGGAATATTTGCCAGATATTCAGATGAAGCTATGAAGTACCTCTGACTCTGGTAGCATAAATAAACTTGCTGAATGCTTATTTGTAATCCCTGAATATTGCATTACAGCAGCGCTATCTGTCAGGTTACGACACTGGTATTTCAACGCCAGCAACCACTCAAACCCATTCAAATTTTTTACTTAAAGGAAAGATGGGGTTTTGCACAGGCAGACTACTCACAACGAACGTTTCCAAACGCCTTACAGCGTTAACGTAGCAGCATAGATAAGGAAAACGAAAAAAAGCCACGAAATGCCGGGCACCTGGCCGGGGCCCCAGGGTTTCTCCGCAGCCCGGCCGAAACCCGCTGCACGCGCTTCGGGTGCCACAGCTCCGGCAGCTTCCCCAGGGCTCGTCCTCC
>VXAA01003467.1:1782138-1800722 GCA_013399115.1 Anseranas semipalmata
CCGTGGGTGCGGGGGCCGGGCCGGCCTCCCCGCGGCTCCTGCGGGCAGGGGCAGGGCTGGGGTGTGCGGAGAGGGGGGAGCCGGTGGGGGCGGCTGGAGGGCAGCGGGACCCCCGCGGGGAACCGGGCCGGGGCTCCTGGCCTCCTCGTGAAGGTGGTCGTTTGGCTCCGGCTGCCTCCCCGCACCTGCAACGTTGCGCGGGGGGGTGTGTGTGTTAAGGTCTAGTAAGTAATATAACAACACGTGAAGTTTAGTCATCACTGAAAACGGTAATTTGTTATGGATAAGCTATCTATCAGCAGCCTGGCGCAGCGAGGAGCGCGTTCGCGGAGCCACCGTGACTCAGCTGCGCGCCTCTGCCCCTCTCCAGCGCTCCTGCAGCGGGACTGCCGCCTCTGCCCCGGCTCCGGGTACCGGCAGGGAGCTGTCGCCTAGAGCTGCGGAAGGGGAACGCATCCGGGGCGAGGAACGCCCGGTCCTGGTGTGTCAGAGCTGTTCTGCACGGAACGGGATCTTAAGTCAATTATGTCATGACCGCAAGGCTAAAGAATGGAGCACTATAGTACTGGGAGAATGCAGGTGGAAACTGATACCGTTGTCAAGCGACAGGAAACACTACCTTTTTACGAATAAAAACATACTTTCAGGTCGGCTTAGTGCTTTTAAGGCTCCCCCTAAGTAAACGCTAACAAAAACTTTTTTTTTTTTTTTTTACTCCACATAGAATGACTTGAAGTATTTTTAAATTTACAAATTTATCTAATATGAAGTACTGCGTTATTGATGGCCTTAGGCCAGCATAGTTGTAACAGCACTACTTAGTTGTGTGCCTCCTCCCCCTAGTAGTTTTAAACATTCTAAAAGTTCTAAATTCTAAAGTGTTTCTGTAACATGTCAAATTAAGTGGGGTGTAACAATGAGGTAGGAGATGTCCATGTTACCAGCAGAAACATGCTAAGGGTTACAGTCCTAAAATTTAGTTTAGAATTTAATTTAGAATAAATAAACTTTTTTTTGTGTGTGTGTATATAAGTGTTTTTTTTTCTTTTNATGTAGGACATGGGGAAGAGATATCACCTTTGCAGGGATAAAAGTAATCATATGAACTGGCATTCTTTGAAAGTTTTTCTATGTTATGTTAGAGCAAGTCCTAATTGGGGCTGATTAGCTAACAGGTAAGAGGTGAATAAAAACAAGGTAATAAAACATTAATGTGAAAATTCATGTTATCACACAAATACAAGCTGTGTGATCCACCTTGTACCCCCCACCCACACCGGTTCTTTGTATCATGAATGTTGTTTTAGTTTGTAATTGCCAAAAACATATAAAATGGCTAAAAAAAAATCTGGAATAAAAGGGCTGCTCTCATTGCTGGCAATAAAAGCAATAGCAAATGACTGATGTATATGTTAAAATTAACAGCACTAAACGGGATGATGACATTCAATGCTGTAAGGAAGTCTGCACAAGCAGGTCTGTGGTATTTATACCACATCTCAACACTTCAGCTGCAATCCCTATTTTTCAACTAGTCTGCTCAACCATCTCCAGTCATGTTTCACCTTTTGTTTTTGTTCTAACACTGTTTTCATTCTATTCCAAAACAATATAAACCCATATATGTATTTAGCATAACTCTCAGTTTTGCATACCGCAAGTGAAACTTGGTAATACTTTCTACCCAATACATCAGGACTAGTTAGAAGCTTCAGCAATATACAGCAACGTGCACAAGTAATGTACTGCTGTTCTTCCTTAACTTCCTTCCCTGTGTCAGAGGAAAGATGGTCACAGTGTCATAAAGGCATGCATTTTTTTTTTTCCAGGTCCCTGCTATTCTACTTAATTAGATTTGGAGCCTAGGATGTTGCTGGGATATTATTTTTGCTATTTGTGGGGGTTTAATTTATAGAATAAACTACAGATTATGTCATAATATTTTATTAGATTTCAAATCAGGAGGTAATTCAGTTCACTTATGCTTTGGAGTAGAGCTTTCTTTGGCTGATATTCTGGACACATTATCTTCTTTCACGTAATCTTAGATTGTTTTATTTTTATAAACAGATTCTCTCACTGAGCTATAAAACATAGCTGTCCATAAACATTCCAAGTAATTGGTAGAAAAAGATAACCTTTATATACATCTGCAAGTTAATTGGAAATTAATGAGGAATAAGACAGAGGAAACCTAATACAACATATAGTCATACATAATAAAAGTCCCCAAAGTAAACAACTGTTCAGCACTGCTGCCCAGAGCTTTCCACATTCTGCTTTTTCTGAAAGAAGTACAAAGTACACCCGTAAGTGTTTGATGATCCACAGCATAAAGGGTTTGCCAAGTTGGCATCATCTTACAAAAGTAGCTTGCAACTGGCAGCTTTGAACTTACCTGCTTGGATTTGGAGGACTCCCCTACATTTTCATCCACTCTGAAATTTATATAGAGCACAGCAGTTTTTACTCGAAGTTGAAAACTTATGAAGTCTAATGAATTAGTTTGCCATTTTTTTTTTTTGTTATATGTAAATGTGCAAACAGTATTGTTCAGATCAGATTAATTGCAACGGATATGCATCAAGGCCACCTGCAATACTACATCTTTATCAGTTACACAAAACAACCCTCACCTTGTTAACAATTTCAGCCACACCAAGGCTAGAAGGCAACTTTTTGCCAAGGTGCATTTTTGATTAATAGAAGGAGAAAATAGGGATGAACTACTGGGAAACTCTGAAGAGCATGTGAAAGCTTTGTATTGGAACAACTTTAAATAATACTTCCATTACAGAACTTCTACCTTAAAAGCTATGAAAGTGTCTATCCATGCAAAACATTATTCCTTCATATTGTGTGCACGCAAATTACATGGTTTGCATTTAGTTATCTAGTTTCCCTATACAAACGTATTTTTCTCTCTATTCTAGCGCATTCCTTGTTTACCCTCCTTATGCACTCTCCAAAGCACACTCATACCCTTTACACAAATACATTTGACCCTCTTCAAAGGAGCTTAACACATCTAAAAGGACAACCTAAAAATAACAGACACCAAACAATACATTTAAGTTATTCCAAGTCTGTGTTAAAAGAGATGTTAATGTTTATTTCTGCATATGAACTGCAGCCAGTTGCTTAGTAGAAACCTGGATATAGGATTTTCAGGTGAAGGAGCGGTATTAGAAACAGGATTTCTCTCTCTCTCTTTTTTTTTTTTTTTTTTTTTGCTTATTTGTGCTTTTGAAGGCTGCTGTTAAATAACCATGTTATCTTGCATCACACCTTGAAACAAGAAAACTACATCTTTTAAACATTACCGAAGACAAACGAGATAACTTTAGCCAAGTCTATATTTTTGCACTGTACATAACCAAAGCAGTTTCTAAGAAAAAAAGCAAGCAACCAGCTAGCTGTACTAGCAAATAAGAAAAGATCCCTTCCCAGCATGACAGCACCCCACAATATCATGCAGATATTGAAAGCACTTTACAGTTTTGATTGACAGAAACCTGGCTTAAGCAGCCAAGAATTCAACTTTTGATGCAGTCTAAGCTAAATGCAATGTATTAAACAACTTGGCCCCAGTAGAATTTGTCAGGCCTTGCACTGGTTGACAAGACTGTGTGTGGCCTGCAGTTTCTCAGACATCATGCTGCAAAGAAAGGAAGCATAAGACAAAAGCTGTATTCTCTCTGCTGTTTTTCCCCATCCCTTTTTTTTGTAAAAATTTGTCTGTTGTCTGTCTGTGTATACTTAAGCCATGGAAAAGCTTCAGTTTCCTAAATGACCAGTAGTCATTGCTTTTAGAAAAAAGCTATTTGAACCGTCACTTAGATTCACTTCTACCATGGTATTGCTTAGCATTCCTCTTTTGTAACTCTAGTACTATAGAGACTACTTTAGATGATTTTGAGAATTTTGGAACCACTTATAAACAAGGCCAGCACATTTATAAACAAAGCTTTTTATTAATAAAATGTTTACACCTTTTTTTGCACAATACATCGGACTGGTAGTGATTTAGCATGTTATTACACTATAAAAGTTTATTATGAATGCTTAAGCTGAAAATGCTGTTTACATTATGCCAAACCAACATTTCTTTATTTTCATTCTATGCACTATATGGGAGTGTAACAATACAAACAAAAAGGAGAGAACAAAAGTCTGGTTTTCCTCATTAGCATCTACAAACCAACAATACAGACAAACCTGTACACACCCTTGGGACCAGCCCAAGAGAAGACTAAAAAAGTCTCAAAACATTCATAAGCCTGGGAATTCATCACTATATTTCATCACTCGCAATCTGACTACATTTCATGCAGTAAAGCAATGGTTGTAAATTTGTGCAGTTTACAGTGCTGCAAATGCTCTGTAACTTTGAGCGGCTTTAGTTTGTTTTAATAAGAGATATTATAATAAGAAGGCACAGACCTTTCAATCTTTAACAGGTTAACCCAGTACTATAACGAAAAGGCAGAACATTCTTAAGAGGGACAAGAACTGCTGATACAAAGGTTAACCTTCACGCTTAATTTTACAGGCATATATTTATTATACTGCAAGAGCTATATGCATATCAGGTTATTTTTGTGCCCTGAATACACAAATGCAAAGTTTTTGTTTAGAAACCTTCGGAACGATTTCCTTTTTTCTTCATTGCACTGGGGGCCAGGGAACACAAGGGGGAAGATCACCAAGAAGTCTTAAGTGTCCTACAGCTACAGAAATATGATCCATTTCTGTGTCTTACATCAATTCACTGTGGCACAATTTCAATGCTGGATGCACTATATTCAGAAATAGGAAGTACAAAAGTTAAAATATGGAAGAGTTTAAATTACGTTATTAGGGCTTTACAATAATTTACTTCCTCCAGGTGAATGTGCTTTTAGCCTCTTATCTGGTATAATGAAGTAGTGGTACGTGTCTCAGTTGCTATGATTTCTTAATTTCATAAAGCTGTACTAATGAATTGCCATTTTATTCACAAGTATTTGCTACCGTGACAGATACTTCTTGAACCTTTGAGGAGAAAAAGACACTTGCTACCTTTTCTTGGCTAGATCCCATAAGGAAACAAAGAACAAATTGTCAAGAAAATATAATGGATTTAATGACAGGAAATACATACTGTAACGTGAGTAAAAGTAAGGCAAGAAAATAGCAGTGAATGTATCTATGGGTCTGAGTTACAGCATATCCAAGTGCAACAACTGGATGGAGTATTACAGCCACACAAATGAAAAGAATGACAGAAAATGTTGTCTGTATCCTTCAACATTAGAAAAGGAGTAGCAGTTGGTTTGTTCAATAAACATGTGAAAATATTAGCAGGAATGAAAAAAAGAAAAACCCAGCCTTCTGGAATAAAACTGTTAGTGTTTAAGCAAAAATTTTAAACCCCCAACTTGCAGGATGATGCAATGGAAAGAGCAAAATTGTTTTCTAGAAATTCTCTACTCTAGAATGAGAACAGTTTCAGCAAACACTGTACTGATTTTTAGAAAGACAAATTCATCCTCCTGCCTTGATTTCCCACGTAAAATAGGAAGCATCAAGTAACTCTAAGCCACTAGAACTTGTCTAAGTATTTCTAAATAGCTGTTTATAGCATGTATGCTGACAACGCTTAAAAATTCAGGGTTGGGTGGGGGGAATTGGGAGGGAAAGAAGGAAAAAGCTGACCCTAGAATCACTTCAACAGTATTCTTGGGTTGCAGGATAGTCTTATATCCCTTGAAAGATTTTTTTATTTTTTAAGATCTCTAACACTTCACGGACAAAGTTTGGTAATGCTTGTTCAATTTTTACAGGTCAAGCATTTCTGATCCTAGCTGACCAAGTAAGGATTTGCATGCAAACTTTTAAGACTTACAAAAGATCAAAAGTCATTTTTTAAAAACAAGCATTGGTATGAGAAGGCCTAACAATTATAGGGAAATATGTTTTGGCACTTGAACTGTTGTATGAGAAACAAAGATGTAGTTTCAAGCTCATTTCTTTTGACAGGCTGGAGCCATACAACTCTGAAAAGGTCAGGTGACAATTTTTTTTTATACTAAAACTTTTTTTAATAAATCTTCTGTTGCCAAACACTAGTAGGGATGTGAACTATTAATAGAGATGTGACGTGAACATAGAATAGAATAGTTCAGTTGGAAGGGAACTACAAAGATGATCTAGTCCAACCGCCTGACCACTTCAGAGCTAACCAAGAGTTAAAGCATATTCACAAGAGCATTATCCAAATGCCTCTTGAACACTGACAGGCACGGGGCATCAGCCACCTCTCTAGGAAGCCTGTTCCAGTGTTTGACCACCCTCACAGTTACCAGGGAGCAGAGACCGGCACCTCCCTCTCCGCTTCCCCTCCTCAGGAATTTGTAGAGAGCAATGAGGTCACCTCTTGGCCTTCTCTTCTCCAAACTAGACAACCCAAGTGTCCTCAGCCTCTCCTCACAGATCGTGCCTTCCAGTCCTTTTACCATCAACTTTGTTGTCCTCCTCTGGATGCATTCAAGTATCTTAACATCATTTTTATATTGTGAAGCCCAGAACTGCATGTAATACTCAAGGTGAGGCTGCATCAATGCTAAATATAGTGGGAGAATAACCTCTTCTGACCAGCTGGCTATGCTGTGTTTAATGCACCCCAAAATACGGTTTGCCCTCTCGGCTGCCAGGGCATGCTGCTGGCTCACGTTGAGCCTGCTGTCACCAGCACCCCCAGACCCCCTTCTGCAGAGCTGCTCTCCAGCCACTTGTCTCCCGATCTGTGCCTGTGTCCAGCATTACTCTGTCCCAGGTGCAGCACCCGGCATTTACCCTTGTCAAACCTCATACTGTTGATGATTGTCCAATGCTCCAATCTATCTAGATCCCTCTGCAAGGCCTCTCATCCCTCCAGGGAGTCAACAGCACCTCCCAGTTTAGTGTCATTAACAAACTTGCTGAGGATGCATTCCACTCCTGCATCCAGATCACTGATCATTGAAAAACGTTGAACAGAACTGGCCCTAGAATTGAGCCCTGGGGAACACTGCTAGGAACTGGCCACCAGCCAGACATAGCCCCATTTACCACAACCTTTTGAGCTCTACTGTCAAGCCAGTTGATCACCAAGCATAGCATGAACCTGTTTAACTTACAGTTGGACAATCTGTCCAGAAGGATACTGTGAGGGATGGTATCAAAGGCCTTACTAAAATCCAAAAAGATTGCATGCACCACCTTCCCTTCACCCATTAAGTGGGTGACCTTGTCATTGAAGGAGATCAAATTACTAAGGCAGGACCTTCCTTTCATGAATCCATGTTGACTACACCTGGTAAAAGCTTTGTTCTTCAAATGCCTTTCAGTAACTCTCAGAATAACATCCTCCATAACTTTTCCAGGGCCTGAGGTTAGACAGACATATCTGTAGTTTCCTGGGTCTTCTCCTGTGCTGTTCTTGTAGATGGGTATAACACCGGCTAGCTTCCAGTCAGCAGGGAACTCCCCAGACTACCAGAACCTTTGCTAAATTGTTGAGAGGGGTTCAGATGTTAAGAGCTATCTCTGAAGAATGTAATGCAATCTTTGAAAACCTTACTTCCAAGCGCACAACTCTCATGCTTTGAGAAACTGACTCATTGCATACAAATACAGTCTCAGGTCGCTGTAAAACAACTTCCTGCTAAGTTAAGAAAGTTTATCCCCATCTCTTGTCCATGAAAAAATGAGCCTCTTTTTAGAGATTTAAAGTGTGTAAGAAAGATACCTGAAGCTTTTCAGAAACTGAATAGGCAGTGTAAAAGTTTAAGTCAGTTGTGTATTCAGACTCTCTCCGTGCTTGAGATATTTTTCTACTTTTATGTAGTTATTGCTACTTATAAGTGAGGCTCCCTACAGGGTGGCTAGCCACACAGTTTAGACAGCTTCTGTCCTGTAAATCATCAATTCCCAAGATAGTCTTTGCAGATTGCTGACATAGCACACCACAAATAGACTACCCCAACCTTAATACACACTAAAGACAGTTTCACAAGAAAGTCATTCCAACATCACTGATAAAGTTTTCTTTTCTGACCAATACTCAATATGTTATACTAGAAATGAACACTAATGTTAAGGAACAATTTAGGATTAACATCATAACAAAAAGCTTGCCAAGACCAATTTTTTTAAACCATTCAAGATATTCAAAATGAATTATTTTTTGATAATTAAAATGAAGCTTTAACCACGAATGAAGACAATTCCAATGAATCTCACATTTCTCGACCAGGTTAAAGGAACAGAATTTTGGATCAGTAAGTAGGCATTGTCTCCTCTCCTCTTATACTCTTCCCAAGCATGTAAATATTCTTTCCTGAGCAGGCTAGTAGCATTAAATTGGTACTATGTACACAAACATATCAAAGAGAAGTCTGCATTGAACACCCTTCTACATTATTAATCTGTCTGATCCTGTGGTGCTTAAAGGAAAAGTCTCACTGATGCCAACAGGGATTTAAAGTGCAATGATTTGTTTTGTTTCAACATGGATCTAATAATATAAAGATTTTCTACCTCCTTGGAAACAGCGAAAGTTGTTAGAATTCTCTTAGACCTTTTCAAATCACCTATTAGAATTTTCAGTAATTTGGCCTCTAAATGCCTCTGTTTCATTAAACAGAAGGTTCCACATCTCACCTATGTAGGCACTTAGCATGCCAGCTTTCAGCATGTATATAAAATATACTAGAAAGCTACTCACAGAACAGATCAAGAGCATGGCAAGTCATTTAAGAGACTTATAATTTATAGGAAATGATGAAGATACCCTCCAAAACTTGGGCAGCACATTTAAGTACTCCAAAGCTTAAGAACATACCATTTAGCTTAAGAACATACCATTTGTCAAATGACTTTTTTGTACAAATCTATACTTTTGTACAAAAGGGTTGTTGTTGTTTAGAGGTGGAAACAATAACATTTTGTCAGTTAAAAAAAATGCTCTAGATCAATTATATGACTTGCACCTCATTACCTTTTTACATGTATGACACTTGCCCCTTCCAAACTTTTTTGCAGCAATTAATTCCCTTCTAGATTATTTTAAAACCTAGTCTCTATGATGAGCACAATTCATTAAATAGAAAGGCATAGCAGAATAAAACTCAAGTCCTGAGCTTTTTTCAACTTCTTAACAAAGTTATTAAAAAAGTTAGCTGGAATGATTGATAATACTCCAAACACTCAAAGGCTAATTCTTCTCCAAATACAGAGGCTATGTAAGGACAAAATATAATCAATTCCAGTGAGCCTAGTGCAAAATGAAAGCAGATGGCCTAACAGATTATTAATCCAGAAGAAGCCATTTTTCTCCAACAAAAATGATACATTGAACATGCACATCTCATCCAGGGAAGACAGCATTTCAGCTTTTGGCTAAGGCCAACTGATCAACAAAAGGTTATCTTGGCCCAAATGAACTGACATTAGCAGCCTGTCATTTTACATAGGCATGGTCTTAAAAAGCAGCCTCACTTCAATGTTTCTAGTTTGGGCAAACACTGGCCACTTCCATGCTTTCATTGACTAGAGTAATTCAAGATTGGAACTGGAAAAAAGATCTGAAGTATGCTTGTATTCTACCCAGATTAGTCACATGGACACACACACAACACACACAAAAGGAGTCTGAGGCATCAAGATTTAGCTATATATGAGAAGAGCCAGATTGATACTGTTGCTTAAGTAGTTTTTTGTTTAAGTCTAATTTTGGTGTGTATCAAGTACATGAGAATAGCTTAGAAATTGGTTTATGATTTCCTAAGAGATACTATAAAGAATCAGCGAGATAATAAAAATGGTGTAATAGCACATGATACAGTACCCTTACTGGAGACAGCTACAATAATCTCAATATTAACCTAGCTCTCAGTCCAGCCTAGAATCCAGTATTTTCTTCTCAAGTCAATAAATATTGGATAAATACTATTACACCATTTTTATTATCTCCCTGAAAAGCAGATTTAAACTCCATTTTTATTCCATGCTAACAAGCAATAATTTAGCAAGCAAGTCTGAAAACCCTTTTCTACTAGCCTGCATGGAAGATATTTCTGATATCTAAGATTTTCCTTTCCTTACCATGATATTTCCTAGTTCAAGAAAATTTCCAGATTTATTATTTAATAAATGCAATATTTTTATGCATGAAGCCTGTACAATTGTGGCAAAGAAGGCATAATTGACTACGCAGATGTAAGTAAAGGGCATGATAAAAAAAATCGTATCCACCATATTTCATTAAAAAATACCGATCCATTTAAAATCTCACCCTAATAGTTTTACTGTTCTGCTCCATAAGAGCTCTACAAAAATTTTGATACAAACTAATCTGAATTGTAAGTCCTTTCGTTTCTTAAACTTTTCTCCATTTCCTTAAAATACTTGAGATGACAGAAAGCCAGATTACAGAGAACAAACATCATCACCATGACCTTATTTCAATTCGAAAGCTTAACAGCATATTAGTATGTACTTGAGTTTAAGATCTTCTTCTTCAAAAGTATGAAGTTCCTCACTACTGCCAGTAGGAAACAAAAAGCAAAAATAAATAAAAAAAGCACAATAGGGTATGGTCAATCTATAGTTTAATTGAAAGCATACTAAAACCAACACAATATAAGCTAAACACTGATTTGCTAAAAAAAAAAACAAAAAAAACCAAAACAAAACAAAACAAAAACAAAACAAACAAACAAAAAAAACCAAACCTCACAGGTGAAAAAGCCCAGGAACCAAGAGGTAACGATCTACATTACCACATGTCTTAAGGTTATTTCCTATTTGTACTTTTGTGCCCAAAATAGGAAAGACTGGGTGCACCACAGATGAAAACTTGTTCAACAGACAGACCTCACACTGCACCAACAGCAGCCTCTATTGGACCTTTCAAATGGAATTTAAAGAGAATGACTTTCAGCCTGTCTCCAGATGAAGTCACAGACAGTGACAATAACTAAAATGCTGGAAAAAAAAAAACTGATAGAGAACCCCAGGAGTTTATCCATAGGTGTGGAATGGAAAGAGTGAATAGATTGCATTTTTTTTAAACCGTTTTTACATAATTTATAATACTTTAAACACTGGTCTCTTAAATATAATATGAACACTTTACACATGCTAAGCAATTAAAAGCCTTCCCCCCAATCTTTTAAGTCTTATCAGAACTATTGGCAGCATCTGTTTACAGCATCTGTTTTTAGTCAGTAATCACTTAACTTAGTCAGATCTACATCTAGGTTTTCTTGGACCAACATCTTAATATTAGAAATCTTGTAAGAACAAGAAGATGCCTATCAGCACATCAGTTTGCCTTAAAGTGATTAAAGTCAGCATGGAAAAAAAGATTGTCCATGGTTTAAGATCTGTTGTTTGTGTCCCCACCCCCGGCGCATATCGTCCTTAAATAAAAAGTGCAAATGGGTTCTGGGGAGTGGATGGACTGATTTGCCTACTATCTGTCTTCAGTTGCTTATTCTGTAGCCACCGCCAACTGTCCCATTATACTCTGGATTAGCTACAGTTAAATTTCAAATAAGGCTCACTGAAGAAAAGGAAGAAATGACATCTGACTAACTTTCAAATTTCAGACTCCTCCCACCCCCAAGTCCCACAAAAGTGCTCATTTCCCTTTTCACAAAAAAAAACAAAATCTTGATTACAAAACTACTAAACATTTCAGTTCTACCATCCATAGTCACCTTCCTTTTAAGCAAGGCCAAAAAACTGATGATGGATTCCCTTTGAATGCAAGAGATACTACACTTTTTGTAAGTAAACAGGCTGACATTACGATTGCAGTCTTTTCTGCGAGCATACAGATGTCAGATGAACTGGTCCATTTTTATGGGACCTTGGGCATATGAACACCAGCAGATAGAGATCTAAGACTGATAATATAAACCCAACGTGAACTATTAACTTCCAAGACCACCTACTGTATAAACAAGTCTGATTTTCTAATGGATCAGTCAACAGCAGCTGCGCTTTGTCACCGATGGCTGTCTTCTAAGTTTGAAGCCCTTACCACTAGATGGGGGGTTCGTGTCAGTTGATGGAATTCTACGACCTACAAGGAGGCAGAAAATAACATTTATCGCAAACATTGTATTTGAAACTAATTCTATGCATTCAATTTATGTTATGTCAGATGTCATTAACGATATTCCTGCATAACAGAAGGATGGCAGTTAACATTCTATACTGTGTCTGTAAGAGGTATAATTCCACAGAAAAAGAGCAGAGGCAGCTTTAATGTAAGTTTACGCTTCAGGCTAAACTAGCCTTAGAGACCTAAGCTATAGAAGCACCTAGAGAATATACTTTGCAGGATGCAATACAATCTGGAGTCTCTTTGCTGAGAGCTACCATTTTGATCTGCACTTCCACAGCAGATCACCTGTATCAGGCTTAGCACTGAAGTGCTCTAAGGGTAGCTACTTCAGTCATCTAACCAGGGTTTGAAGTTGACAGTTCCTGGTTGAGCATTCTTTTTTGAGAGGGTTTAAGAAATTATTCCATAGTTTATTCAAGATCAATTTTTAGAGTTTAGAGGGCAACTATTAAGTCAGTAAACCCTGAAGCTTATCTACAGCTCATACTTTTGACACCAGCTTCGATATACTCAACTGCTTACAAGAACTGTATTTTTCTTAAGTATAATGCTTCTGTAGTTATTCAAAGTTAAACTGTAGTGCACACAAACACAAATGGACTGTTGGTCCTCATTTCAGAAACAGACTGATATATCTGCATGTTGGTGCTGTTGCCTGAAATATATCCTAGAAATAATATTGTATGGAGTTCACTTAGGAACACTGTCTGTTTTCATTCACACATGCAAAAAAAAAGGTGTTTGTCATCATCCCCTACCATGAATGAGACTGAAAAGATTTGTAATTTAATTGAAAAACCAGGTATCACAAAAGTACTGGCGGAAAATACACACACTAGCTGCTATTTCCCACGCAGTAATCTGGCATTTTCGAACTCTTCTGTTTTTGAAAAGGCACTGTTCTAGAATAACTGGAAGCATTAAGAGCTAGAATTGAATTCCTTTTCTCAGCTGTATAAAGTTTGGATATTCCCCGTGCCATTTACCGTCCCTTCCATAACCTTGGAAGTACTAGTTGAATCATTCAATAACAGATATAGTAAGATGACACTGACTTCTGACATCAGTGCCCTGCTTGATATTTATCCAGCAGCATCACAGCAGGCTTAAAATCCCTACAAGGAGTATTTACAGGTCATTAGATGACCAAAAATTTACAGAGCTCATTTTGCAGTTAGCATTTATATCTGGCTGTAACAAATTTAAATCAGCATACTATTGCTTAAATAGCACAAAAGATACAGTAATCAAATTTCTAATTGAACTTCTTTCAGAAGAAAACACATTACCTGTTTAAATACTTACTAATTTCTATAAAGAGTTCATTAATGTTTATTGCATTTTTCGCACTCGTCTCTACAAATATTGCATGAATGGAATCTGCATAGTCTTTAGCATCTTTTTCCATGACTTCTCTGAAAAAAAAAAAACAAAAAAACACCTGAATGCAGAAAAAAAACATTATCCAAAACTTTAAGGGACAGATTAAGGTTTTAAGTGTCTCAACTAATGGGTATTTGGTATTACCCATTTGGCATCACCCTGCTCCCTCATCCTGAAGTTGATGCTCATTTCTTACTCTAGGCTGTCTGCCTGCCCAGAGGTAGGAGCATCGCTGAAGCACAAACTAAACAAGACCTCAATCCATCTAACATTACAATGGAGTTTATTTCTTGAGTGCTCTAAGTGTAGGTTTGCAATCAGTCATTAGGGGTACTTTGTTCTTCACACACACAAGTTTTAGATACACTGAAAAGATCCTAAGGTGTTCATTCCACTAATCCACGGATTTCCTACAGCTGCTCACAAAACCAGGTATTTCTCAACACTGCATGAATTATTAGTATAGCATTTAGTTTACATGAAGCAGTGAAGACACTGCTATGAACAGGAGTGTATTTAGACTGTGCACACAAGAGAGCCAAGAAGTGGAAAAAAAATTATTTTGCACCCTTAAGTAGGCAAGTTGATAATGCAACATTTCCATAAACAGGAAAAAACAAATGCCAACAGGTGAAGAGAGGACTATACCCTATACAGCTTTACATACGATTTCTAGAATACATCACTATTTTCAGTAACAACTGACTTAGGACATCAAGACACACGAAAGCACAGACTTTAGGTCAGTGACTCAACTATTGGCTCTGGAGTACAAAGAATCTTGCTCATTAGCTTGAATAGCAATGTCTACATGACTTACGATGCCACCTAAATACAAAGAAATAAGCACAAGCATGAGACTTAATACTGCATGCCTTACCATTGTCCTCTAAGTAATTTTATGCCATATTCACTCCAAGATATATGCTATTTCTGACAAGCATTATTAGAGCTCACTATGTAACTAAAATATGGTAACAGTTTGTAAAGCCATACTAAGAACCAACTTTGCAGTGGTTCTTTAATATATAACCATCTGTCACCTTTGAGACAGCAGCTGTGGTACCTTTGCCAACGAAATCGAAAAGCAAGAAGTTTGCACACACCTTCTTTCTGAGTTTTGGCTTATTTAAGCAGGACATCAATAAAAAGGGCTTCTTTTGTTTTTAATATGTGCCTTCTGAAACTTTGGCTGTCCATAACGTTTCAAGAACTTTTCCCACTTCCTGCAACTATTTCCACCACAGCCAATTCCACCCCAGTATTTAAGCAAAGAGGGTAGGCACCTGAACAAGCAAGTCAAAAAAACTTACATGGTGCTTTCCAACAGGCTTGATGTTTTTCATAACAAAATGAGGTGCTACAGGCTGACAGGGTACTTCTTATAAAATGAGGTAAACAGTTTGTATTACACCATAGTTTCACAGTCAGTTTAAGCTTGTTTAACTCGGCACTGCCACCAGAAAAGGTAATCCCATCTCCCTATAAACTGCTTGTTCCTAACCCTGCTACCCCACCTCTGTCATGCTAGCAAGTGATCATGTTGTGAGCAAGATAAATATGCTTGAATAAGTTTTCATTTTTTTCCATTGGTTAGCTTTAATCTGGATGCACTTTATAGATGTAAATCACACATGTACTCACACCAACAAAGGGGAGGAAGTGGGCAAGAAAAATGAAGGCAGACTAACCAAATCTTCTGGCAGTAGAAACAGCTCAGACTCCTTGTGAAACTACAACAGCAGGGCAAAACTGCTCAAGTTGTTCTATATCTTTCACCAGCTCTGAAATCTTAAAGTATTTATCTCTATGAGCTTATCTCCTGAAATGAAAACTCCAAACTGTCAACAATTATTTACCTTACATCATTAAGATCACACTTATTTCCTGCAATAGCTACAACAATGTTTGGAGGTCCATGCTGTCGAAGCTCTTTAACCCAGTTCTTTAATGTTGAGAAAGTTTCCTGATGTGGAAGAAAAACACAAGGAATTAGGAATCAGAACTGGCCCGTGACACAAAAAACAGAAGTTGTAATGCTGAGTCAAAATCTAATTTCTTACCTCTTTTGTGATGTCATAAACTATAATGGCTGCTGCTGACCCTCTGTAGTACATTGGGGCTAAAGCACGAAACTGAAAGAAAGAGACCATACATTATGAATCTCATTTTTCAGTGACCTCCAGAATTTCCTTATTAATATCAAAGAGAAAACCAGCTTTAAATTTAACACTAACGGAAAACTTTTCTTTGCGGGAAGCCTGCACAGTAGAGTACATAAACTTCCGTGGAAGTACTGTCTTACAAAGGCCAACCAATAAATAGTTTAGGGAGCAGCAGCACACCTACCATAAAAAGCTAGAAGCCTAACTTGACCTTATTTTGACTAGATTAAAATCTCTCATTTAAAAGGCTGGTTATACACAGACACAAACCCACAGGATATATGCTCAACTTTAAACAACGAGCAAGGGGAAAGAAGTCAACATCGAACTTTGTTTCTTCTTGTGGGTGCTTTTGGACACAAAAGGAAAACTAATATACATTCTAAAAACTAATATATATTACTGCTGATCTGAAATGTTCAGAGGCTGGTGCCAAACTCTAGCCCCGCTGAAAAATGGATAAGTCACGCCACTCATTTAATGCTAGAAATCATGTTTTCTTCTTAATCTAACTTTTGGCTTTAGGGATTTTGCTCAAGTTTTTCCTCAAAGCTCAAAAATTTGAAGCATGTTTAAAAACAAAAACTGCAAACAAAAACATGCGAACCACCGCAAATAGAGCTTTAAGGAACATGTTGAATAATAAAAGCCTACAGTAATTTTATTGCAATATTCAAAATTAAACCTGTATCAGGCATATTTGGTTGGTAGTGAGTTTGCAGGGCATAAACCAGGGTTGTACCTTTGCACAGACAATGTTATGAATCCAGGATTGGGGAAAAAAGAACACATGATTGAAGTTGCACCTGAAATATTTATTTAAAAATTCCTAAAAACCAATAGTATATTCTACTAATTGAAAAAGAACCAGACATCTAGTCTAGCAAACAAAACTCTCAGCTGAAGCACAGAGTAAGCTACATGTGCTGTTCTGATGTAAGCATACATGACTTAGATCTTTTGTGCATCTTGCTACTCAAGGTAAAAATCATGAATAGAACACAGATTTTCATGAAGGCTGAAAATTTATTAGAAACAAATAAATTTCCTTTCGCTTAGTACAGTAAACTGAGAGAATATTATAAATCATAAAAGTTTTGGTATAAATGAGAATTCCAGACCATTTACATTTGGATCTCAAATTCTGTTTTGAAAACAGGGTTTTGAACACAAAGTTCAGAATATAAAAATATTTAATAGTGAGAAAGGGAAACATGGGCAGGCATTCAGTTCACATTGGGGCGTAATCCCTCTCTTCCATATAAATACTAAAATGTATAGAGAAGCATATTTGGTAAACTACCATTTGGACCAGTTGCAACCTGGCATTTTGATTATTTGACTATTTACGTTGGGAATACACCAACTTTCAGTTGCTGATTTTGTATTACTCTCATTTCCTGCCTTCCAACACTTAGATACTTTTTGCCACCTAAGAGCAGTCAGCAGATAAAATACATTAACAAAACAGATGTTACCAGAAACACTGATTTTTCCTTTTGCATTTTGACAGAATTATTAACAAGACAACGTAATTATCCAGAGAAATTTTCACAATTGTTAGGTATGAATGCAAAAATCCTAACTGCTACAAGTAATCTTCTACCAACTTTACTCAGTGCAGAATAAGTGAGAGAACAACTAAGACGTGTGTGTAGCAAAGTGAGCTACGTGAGGTGAATTAGCACACATTTCCACCTTTGGAGCAAAGCTAGTCTGTCACTTCCCGAAACCATTTAGAACACGGGGTTACCCAGTATCATCTAGAACCATTTGCTGACGGGCTTTAGAAGTAGAAGATAGTAAGTGTTCCTCAGAAAGACTAGGAATTGTGTTTGTTAGTACCATAGCTCATAAGAGAAATCGTAATTCCAAGAATGGTTTGGGCATTTTTGTGTTCCAGACCACCACAGATGGGATCCCTTCCACAATACAATGTCAGATGTATTGCATGACCAGAAAACAGTGCTGCAGATTTCAGCATGTTTGCATGTGTACAAACCAATTGTGACTAGCAGTAAGTGATAGTGCTGGCTTTGTTTTGGAGAAAAATATCTATGAGGATACTGGCATCATATCAAAGTAGATATTCTTGCTCCCCTTTTGCTGATTTCCTTGGATATATTTGGGCCCCACAGTGACTTCTCTCAGATGTGGAACATAAGCTTTAGAGATATCACAGATCTTGGGTCAAGGGCCAGGTAAGCCATCTCTCCATTTTTGATACCATGCAACTTGAATGGAAGAAAATTTAAAAGGTGTCAGTCTAAAGACAGAAAGACATGGAATGTGCTAGTCATGTACAGATACGCTTCCTCTGATTGTAGCATGCTGAATCCAAATTAGGGCGTTCTCCCATTGCCTGCAAACACAGTTAAAGTGAACAGGATGGAATGCTAATACGTAATGGATGTTTCCTGCCAAGTTGTTGCAAGCACATTTGTAAAGCTTTCTGTTTAAGAGTACAAGTCCCTCAAAAGTCATACTCTACCCCTCAGAAGTCTCACATTCAAGCATTAACATTTCAGGATGAGCCATGATGTTCACTTAAGGCAAACTATTTACAGCAAATGCTGACTGAATTCTGGTAATGGAAGGACTGGGATATTTCTGATAACATGCATACACAAGACATAACCCTGGGACACATCCTTGATGACCCAAGTTTGCTTTATATCAGGCTGCTGGGAGGAAATTAGTGGTCATTCAGAATATAGAGTACTGAATGCGATACAAATATACTAGAGTGACTTTACTAGCCATCAAGGCTGTTATCACACTAAAAAGTTAGCGAGTCAGTTCCACCATGACTCTGAGAGGTCAGCACAATGCTGACTGACCCTTTACAAGAGTTTTTTTGTTTTGTTTTGTTTTTT
>VXAA01003467.1:1805729-1828892 GCA_013399115.1 Anseranas semipalmata
CCCCCCCATGCTTCTCGGCATCAAGTAAAGTCATGTCCTCCTGTAAGTAAAGAATTGCTTCTGAGCCGAGCAGCTCAAAAGACACTGAGAAAACAAAAAGGACAGCAAAAGAAATAAACAGAAGAACTTCCAACCTCTCCAAGAATTCCTCATGTTCTCCCTCTTATCTATTTGAAGATTTGAGCTTAGTAACATTGGTCCTCTGAGGCTCATCTTTCAAACATCCTTAGCTGTGAGACTGATTGCATTAACAATTTTATCAGTTACTTAGGAGAGTGTGCATAACATATCAACGTATAACATTAAAACAAATTAATGAAGAGAACCTACAACCTGAATTAGTATATTAACTACATTTAGGAGACTTGTTATTGTACTTGACTCTTCAGAAAAACCCAACAAAACCAAAAATAACTTAAAAAAATGCAGTCACATAATAATCATACTTTGAAATTTAAGAATAGTGCATGACAAAGGCATGTTGTTCCTTTAACAGAAGCATCTATAGTAGAATACTCCTAACAGGATTTTATTAGCTGAGATTAGCAACACAAAATGGGTTCAGATCTTACACATGAAAATGGAAGCTGCAGGATGACCGAACACACTCCCAGGTTTCCTAAGGTCGCTCACAGGCTAATTAAGACTGCAGTCATGTTTATTACCACATTTAGCTGCCACACATGGAGAAGCCTCATATGATCTTTTCAGGAGATAAAAATACATATTCCTACAAATTAGTTTGATTCTTGAACGAGTCACGTTTACTTTATTTAGTTTCTTACCCTATTGTTGGGTTGATGTTAGGATCAAAACTATCTTCTACAAATCTCCACACGATACTTGATTTGCCCACACCAGTGTCCTAAAAAAGAACAGAAACAGTTAAGAGATATTAGTTGCTGTAAACTGTTGATTCTTTTTATCCTCACATCTGGCAATATATTTTCCATGAATACCATGTTCCTGCAGAGAATCTTGGAGAAGTTACATTAGGTTCTGAAATATTGCGGGTATCAGCGTATTTGTTTACTAGAAAACTGAAAGCTCTCTCTGCTAAGTTACAGCTCTCCAAACAAAATTGTTATAAAGAAGTTTTTATGAAGGAGTCTAAAAACTGCATTCCTACTTATTATTAATTATTCAAGCTCCCCCCCACAAAGGTATGCACAAACTAAATTTGAACTAGAGCAGAGAAAGACCTTCTACCACCACATTTAGTAAAATATACAGCAACTGAATATAGCGCTCCACCTTTGCAAGCCAATTGAGCACATGAAATTATACAACTGTGACACACACATTTCAATTTCTGACTAATGCTGTCCCACCCTGCTTAATGAAAGGCCTGAAATGTCTTCTGTGACACACCTGAAACATGTTTCAAATACAAGGGGTTGTAAATGGTAGAAGAGGAAATGTAACATAAAAATTTCAGGTCACATATGTATTTGTACCACCAACTCAGTTGTTTAAAAAAAAAAAAAAAAAAAGCAAGCAATAGTAGGCATATTTAAGAATAACACATTATGAGTACAAAAACCATTCTCAATAGCAGCTGGACATTTTGAATGGTCATTTAACTAAGACAGGTAACAGCAAACTTTTTGCTTCACATCGCCAGAGTCAATAACTCTAAGGAAAAAAAAAAAGCACAAGTGCTTCATTGAAAACGAAGTTTTACACCATTCACGCGTTACCTTGAATCTTCTGTTATAATAAAACTGGGCACAGCATGTACACTTATGTTTATCTTCTCTAATTGTTTTCCTCTCAAAGAATGTGTATGACCTCAGTTCTGTATTTTACAATATTTGCAGTCTCAATGAACAAAGCATATCTTAGAAAGAGAAATGTATATGCAGTTCCTGGCTCTGGGAGATCGGGAATCAATTTTCCTAGGTGTTTACTCTCCTCTTCTTACAGGACAAAACACTTTGCAGGCAAGGTGAATGCAGAGCAAGCTGCAGCTTGTTGCTACCCCAAACGTTTTCATAACATGAAGAGCACAAACAATTTTCTCTCTGAAGGGCAATGGGGCCATTTACAAGCAAAAGACAATTCTGCCTGTCATACTCCATACAGCACAGGATTTAGATGTAGAAAACTCCACCTATTCAAAATGAGGCTCTCCAATACAGTCCTCAGAGCAAATCCAAACCCAGCCAACACGTTTTTTTCCTAGAATTCCAAAACTTCTGCTTCACTTTGCTTGATGCGTCCTCCTTCCACTACCTGCTACGCTTAAGGCACTTTCAAAGGCTACACATACTGTTTAAGCAACAACAAACAAAACAAGCAAGCAAGCAAACAAAACAGTTCATATTCCTTGCCTCTCTCTCGAGTTCGATTTCAGATACTTTTATTCCTTTTATGAACTCCAACACCGAGACAGCGTGCGAGGAACAGGGAAGCACACACTGAGCGTTCGTGCTTCCTCTCTGCTCCTTTTCAACTGACAACGCCGAGACAAGAGGAGCGACATCTCTCTGTGAAAACGCCTCCTCCCTCGGAGGGAAAGGCCTTTCCGGCCGCCCGCTCGGCTCCGGGGGAGGGGGCCGGAGAGCCGGGCCACAGCGGCAGCTCTGGCAGGGACGAGGCCCAGCGCTCGCTCGGGGAAAGGGCTCCCAAGCTCAGCCCCTCCGGGGCGCGCAAAGGCTCTGCCCCACCAGAAGGCGCCTGCCCAGCGAGCCCCTCAGCACGAGGGGCCAGGGCAGACGGCCTGCCTCCCTCCCGCCGCCCCCTGCCCGCGCTGGGGCCCCGCGGAGAGCCGGCCGCGGAGCACTTACCCCCAGAAGGCAAACTTTCAGCTCCCTCAGAGCCATGGCCGGGCAGGCTGTGCCTTCAACGAGCGCCAGAGATGCGGCCCGGAACGATCATAGCCCTTCCCGACACAGGCGTAGGCCCAAGGCCTCCGGGGGCGCAGGCAGCGAGGGCAGCCCCCCGCCTCCCCCACCCCTCGGCTACAGGCGAATCTCCCTCCTCAGGCGCCGCGGACCGGACGCCATCTTGAGCGGCCCGCCGGAGTCACCTGACTACACCCCCTGCCGGGGCGGCCACCGCCGCCCCCGGTTTTCTTCCCCCTGAGGAGGGGACAGCGGCCGTTTAGGGGCGATTCGCCTCCCTACCCTCCCTGGGGAGCGCCTGTTTATTAAACCGGTCGCGTTTCGGCCGCGCGGGGGCTGAGCCGGGGGCAGGAAGTACCGGCGGCTCCTCCCTTTGCCCTCCCGCTTCCCTCCTCCTCCTCCTCCTCGCCCATGTCCATTCCAAGATGGCCGGTAAGTGGGGCCGGCGGGCGGGGGGCGCCGGTGCGGCTCCCCCGGGGCGCTGCCGCCGCCGCCGCCACGGCCCGGCCGTCCTCGCCGCCGCAGCCCTCCGAAACCAACCCCCCGGTGTCTCTCTTTTGTTTTTGTTTGTAGGGATCCCTTTGTATTTTGTGGATTTGCAGGATGACTTAGATGATTGTGAGTAACTGTTTTTTATTTTTCCGCTCCCTGTTTAGGCCCTCCCCTGTCCTCCCACCCCAGGGTCCGTCTGTCGCTCTCTTTCCATCTGCGCGTTTTTATCCCAATCGGGGTGAAAGGAGGATTTTGAGTCCGCGCGAAGGCTTGCAGGGCGCTAGGGTCGGCGCGTTGAAGGCGTCTTCGTATGTCTGCGGGAGCGCGGAGGTGACAGGGCAGCCCGCCCCGCTCCCGCCGCCGCGGGCTCTTACCTCGCCGTCCTTGGCTTTTCGGCCTGTAAACACCGGCTGACACTTACAGCCGTTCGAGGACGGGCGGCTCTCATAGCCAGGAACCGCTCGATTTCCGCCAGCGAGCCGGAGGGCAGCCGCCGTCCGGTGGGGAAGGAGGGCCCGGGGCCGCTCGGTGTGGGGAGCGGCGTCTGGGCGCCTTTCCTCAGGGCGAGCGCGTTCGCTTTTTCAAAGGGCCGCTGAATAGTTGAATTCTGTGTAAACAGCACCTTCAACAATGGCCCGGGATGCATCTGTGGGAAAGGAAAATGGGTTCCGGCCGGCGGTGGCTTAAAGGATTAGCTCCGCTGTCGTGGCTGGAAGCGAGCCTCGGGTGTCTGGAGGGTTTTCTAGTGCGATAATTCAAACGGGTGAGGCTTTTGAGTGCTTTAGATGCTGGTAAGGGCGCCGTGTATTTTGCTGTTCGTACATCACTGAGGTATAGACGTTGTTGCTGTGTGTGTGTGTGTGTGCACTTCAGAAGCAGGGAGTAAAGGAAAAACCGTCTTTGTGCTCCAGTTGGCTGACATAAGCCAGTATTTTTAGGTTAAGTACCCTGTTTTGGGTGCTAGGCAGGGCAGCAGCTTCAACTCAAGCTGGTATAGTCCAGAGTTTTGTTACAGGATTGGAGCTGAATGCGTATCAGCCAACTTGGAAGGAGCTGTTCCTTAAGGAGAAAAATCTTTAGTCACTACTCATTCGAACTGGTATTCCTTTAGAAGCCAGCTAGGTACTTGGGGTGGTTTCATTGGCACTTGGGATGCTGGATTGACTTTTCCATTAAAAAAATGTAAACTGATACTTGATTTTTTTTTTTTGCGAGAGACTTGATTTGTTTACCACAGAAATATTATTGTGTAATAGTACTTGAAAATGTACAACAGAAGGTTTTTTCTTCCCAGTCTACTGTAAATATTCAAAATTAGGAGGAAAGTGATCTTGAGGAACACCAGGAGAAACATTAGAGTATAAATGAGAGCTAAAGTGTTGCATTGGAAAGGTGTGCAGGAACATTGCCTCCAGAGGCAGGAGATCATCCAGTGGAATTTTGTTAGTTGCTGTTAACTGTTTTTGCTCTTAGTATTTGAGGTTTCAGCATTTCACTAGTAGGTAGCAGAAAAACAAAGGACACCATTTTATTTTGATAACTTTATTAAGATTTTTTTTTAAATAATAGATAAATCGTGAGATTAACTATATGTAAGAGTTTTTCATTCATTTTGTGTCTTTATGTGTATTGCAGAATGTCTTTGACATTTCTTGTACGTAGAGAATTAAATTGTAACTCTGAATCTTATTGAATTGAAAACTATAATTTAAAAGCATTTTTCTTCCTTAATATTATCTATTTGAAAAGCTAGAAATATTTAAAAATAAAAATAAATCCTAATGTGGGAGGTTAATACTTGAAATACATGTTTTAGGAAGTAGACATTTGAAGTTTTTATAACACTGGAAGAAGTTGCTTAAAAATGAATACTAAAGGTTATTGCTTGCTGCAGTAAGTAAATGAAAGAAATCTGTGTCAAGACCTTAAATGACAAAAAGCATGCTTGTGGTGAACAGGATTTAACTGAGAAGGAAATTAGGTGATACATTTCAGTGCGCTTAGGCTGATTTGGAGACTGTTTTGCAGAGCTCAGCGCATCTGTCTCACCTGATGATAGCAAAACCTCTCTGAAAATAGCAAAAAAATAAAACCTCTAATAGCAGGAGAGCTGCAACAGTTGTTGCTGCAGTACCTTATTTAAGACTTGAAAATCTTTAATTCTCTCTGCCTTAATTAAAAAAAAAACACACACACAAAAATCCCCTTCATAGTGCTAATGAATGGTTAGCTGTTTGAATTGATTGTATCTTTCTGAATCGTTCCCAGTTCCTTTTCATGTTTTTTCATCCATGTAATAAAACAAAGATAGCAGTGTGTCATTTGAATTCTGTTTGCTGAGTGTAAAGCGCAAACAGTGGAAATAAATGTAAATTTCCCATATGTTCTATGGATCTTGGTCTTGGACTGGGGGTGGGCATCACTTGGAGTTAAGTGTTCATTCTCCATTAATTTTCAGTCTTTGGCTGTTCTGTTGAGACTCTTGGTAAGGAATTTGTCTGGTAAGTTGCTTGTATGCAAAACTGGCTTGAGTCATGAAGTTAATTTAAAAAAAGGTTCAGTTAAAGAGTTTTGCCATAAGCAGTAATTAATAAACAATTTATGTGGGTCACTTAAAATTTGTGTAAAAGGAATGATCATTTTCAGGATGAGCATGTAAATAAAGGGAAATATATTTGAAAGCATTATGGAAATCTTGTTTATGTTTTAAAAATAACCTTTGATTAAGTTCATGACTTTGGCAATGTGGTTAGAATTAGGGCGCTGAAAGCTGTCTTCAATTTGTGTTACAGCAGAGTTCAGGAAATCCCATCTAGATTGAGATATTGTTGTGCTAATCCAGTGACTAGTCTCTAGCAAAGAGTTCATGGTGTGTTTTAGGAAAATCACAGTCAAATCACTGGAACTGGATTTTTATTTTAAGTAAGCTGGTGAAATAGCGTTATCCACAGTAAGGATCAGTTCCATTGCAACAGGCAGTCTGGGGGATTCCTTGGAATTTGGGGCAAAGCTATGGTAAAATCTACCTATACTCATCAACTACAGTTTGAAATTCTGTCTCTGTAAGTTGAGAAAAATAATTAGCTTAAATATCCGCTTAACAGAATTAAGAACGTATATTTAAAAATTGTTTTTCCCTCTAAGAAAAATGGAAGAAAAAAAATTAGCTCCTTGAGCTCATGAAATTATCGCCCAGTGAACCAATATTTAATGTTTTGTATTGGAAAAAGTGGTTAGTGATACAGTGATCCCAGCTGGTGATGCTGAATTGCATAGTTAAGTTCTGTAATGCTGTAGGTGTTTCTTGTAGGCTCTAAGCAGCTTTTGAGTCTAGGTCAAACTAAGGCATGGTGAATTCAAATCCAGCTGTGACTAGTGTCACAGGTGTTCTTCAAATAGGTAGAATAGACCGGAGTAGTTCAGTTGGAAGGGACCTGCAGAGACATCAAGTCCAACCGCCTGACCACTTCAGGGCTGACCAAAAGTTCTTGTTTATAGATGGACAGACTTCAAGCTTGTTTGTTTGATATCATTGGAAGGAAAATACTGAATGCTTCGTTCACCTGTTAAAGAACATTAGATACATTGGAAGTACAAGTTCAATATATTTCTGCAACTTATTTTCTAGTATTCTAAAACTTGTAAGTACCTATAGCTTCTTGTTTTATGGAAAAAAAAATCTTGAGAGAAGGCAAAATGGATTCTGCCATGATTGTTCCTAACTTATGTGTACTGAGCGCGTATGGAAAAAATTTCAGGTATTTAACTCTCTTCATCCTCAGCATAAGTAGTTGGCTGTTTTCCCTCAGGTCCTAGAAGCACGAATGTGTGCTTAGCTAATTTGAATGAATAATAAAACTACTCGGGTAGTGAAACAAAGCAGATTTATCCTGTTTACAGAATTAGTTCTCTGTGTAGTGTTGTAGTCAGATTTATAATTGAGATTTAATTTGTTGTTATTTGACTTGGTAGGAGTTCTGCTGAAATATTTGAAGGGACTAATAGTAAAGTGAACTGATGAGTGCATTTTTAAACTGTTTCTTAATTCAGTAACAAGTGGGCACTAGATAAAGTTAATGGCAAGTATATTGATTTCTTTTTTGTTAAGCCTTAATAAATCTTTGTACAACAGGTGGCTAGCCTCAAAAATTAGCTAGTGTAAGTGTCCAATCTGTGTGCATTTCAAAATACGTATTATTGTAACTGCATAGGCATAAGGATGGTCAGAGTTTGGTTCTGGAGGTGGAGAGAGTGTTGCAACCTCAGAAGGGAAATCCACAATCTTACATCTGCAATCAAACTTCCTGTGAGCTTTCAGTGAGACCGTGGGTTTCTTTTGAAGCAGGAAATACTGGATGCTGCCTCTTCAGATACTGTGCTTGGTGCAAAAGCTGGCCCTAGAACAGGTGGATGGATCAAGCCCTATTAGGTCAGTGTAACGTAAATTATCTACACATGTGCAAATAAATGTTTTGAACATGACAACTTTAAAACAAATATAAAGAACAGACACTAGAAATAATAATGACCAACTGAATGGAAGTAAGGGTGTCATAAGAATACACAGTCATTTTAAAAAAAACTAAGTAACTAGCATGTTTCTAATCATGTAGCTGTGGGTTCACTTGTGTCTGTGTAAACATTTTAAAGGTGAACAATTAGTCTAATCTCACAGTTTTCTTCTGTTTGAATCCCGTTGAACTTGTTGGTTGGCGCTCATTGTCTGCAAGAATGTAGAATTGCTCTGTCACTTAATTCAAGCAGGTTCCTGGGAAACTGTGTGCTTTCATAAATCCAGTCTGTCCCTCTTCACCCCCTGAGGACCCAGATATAACATTTTGCCTTGCGTATGTTCAGATGGTTTCTTTTTCAAATGAGCTGTATTTCTGTGGAGAAGGTTTTGGCCTCAGTTTGTGTCTGATACTAGGAAACCATGTTTCATTAGTCTTCATCTCAGAGAGGTCTATAATTTGTCCCAGTAGCTTTTGCTTCCTTTTATATTGAGGACAGCAGAATAATATGTGTGCTGATAAATATTTCCTAGTTAAAGTAATGGATAACTTCTGTGAGTTTGGGAAACAGTGTCTTCTGAAGATTCAGTCTATTTAAGGATAGAAAGCAAAAACTGAATACTAAGTAATGGGAAATCAATTATATACATGTAAAAACAGATTTTCTTCTTGTAGGGAAAAAGCTGAGGCTTGGTACCTCTTTGTAATAGAGTATTTTTTATATAAAAAGTAATTTGTAATAGATGTTAATGCAGTTCATTACACAGGTCTAAGATTAAAGAGTTCTTTAGAGAAGTGTTGATGATATAAAACTGTAGATAAAATGAGAGGATAGAGTTGAAACTTAATTATCCCGATAAAGGTACAGCCACTTCAATCCTGAAGAAATTGTTATATCAGAGACCTTGTAATTACATATACACACCATGTAACCTACTGCCAATTTCAGAGTGTGTTATGAAATAACAAAGACATTTCTTTAAGATGTGCAAAAGCCTTGTAGTGATTGGGATGACACATTGGAAAGGACTGTAACGCATTATTTGACCAGAATACTGAAAATGGGGGTTAGATAGCTTTTTACATGCGCATTTGTTAATCTTCTAAGTGTGTCAGAGGGAGAGGGTATTTCTGTTCTTCCCATTTTATAAACAGGGGAAACTGATGCTATAAATGAAACAAGTTCTGGTTTGCTCATTTGTTTAGTCAAAGCTCTGCTGTTTTCTAATATGGAAGCACCATGCAACTTCCCCTCCCTGAAGACAAGAGGTCTCTGCCTGGAGAGGCATAACCTGGAGTGCCTACATTTTATTCTTACAGGCAGAGTTTCAAATACAGCCTATTTGGCTTGTCATTGCACTTGCAAATTATTGCCAGTTTTGTGCTTTCTTTACCAATTCAAATACCTAATATTGTGTCCTGCCAAGTTGAAACTAGCTTGTTTTCCGCAGTGGTTGTCACTCTTAGCGCGTTTGCTGATCTGAGACTATTTCTTGCATATGAGAAGCAGTACTGGCACGATTTGTACTTAAGGCAGATCACAGTTGCTGTATTACTTGTGTGAGCAAAGTGCGCATAATTCAAAGTGTGCTTTGTTGGGAAAATTGTAGACCCAGAGGAGAAATATCAGCTACTCCACTGCAACTTTTTCTGTAGTTTTGGCTGTTGTATATGTTCTTGTATCTGTTGCTGAAAAGAGGGAATTTGTGTGGAAGATTGTATTGCAGGCAGGTTATTTCACTGCCTTTGCTTTAAGGAAGGAGCATAAGAAATAATTTGACGGCGAAGTTATCATATTCCCTTTCCCTCTCACAGTCTTATTTTTTGTCTGTAACCTGTAATCGAGTGCATGTTACTGGATTCAGTGCCTGTAAGACTTTGGTGGGGCAAATTATAATGGTTGTTATGGCAATATTTGGTCAAAAGTTTACAATTAGAAAAAGGTTTAGAAAACAGTGTTTTTATTTGGGAAACTTTGTAGTTGATAACATCTGCAGTAGAAGGCTCCTAATATGTTCACAAATAAGGTAATGGTTGTTGTTGTTGTTCCAAAGCTGCCAGTGTGATTTAAATGTGTGGGACCCTGTAACTGCAGTGAAAAAAATGTGCCTTGGTAACTTTGAAACAGACACAAGAGTTTGCTGTTTTAAAGCACTATGCTTTTGCATTTTCTATCATTGCAAAAATTTCAGTTTCTTTTAATGGGAGTGATTTTCCTTTTGAATTTGTCTCAGTTCGTGGCATGCAATTCTGTCAGCTGAGCCCTCTTAATTTATAGTGCATGTGGTTAGTACATTCAAATTGCAAAGTAAAATGTATTAAAAGTCAAGGATATTGTGACAGCTGAAATGGATTACATTTCAAGGCTTGAATTTAAAGGCTATATGCAAGTATTGCTCTTGAGTTCATTAGGTACAACTTAAGATTTTTGTAAGTAGTTTTCACTGATAAACAAATAGTTTTGCTTTGAAGAACAGCTCTGAAAAGAGGTTGAGGTATTGGTATAGCGTATTTTATATTCCAGTGACTCTTGGGTGATTTTTTTTTTTCCTGTTACTCTTCTTGTCTTTCAAGTTGGATTTGAAGATTATGGACCAGACTGTGATAGCATGAGGATAACAGCATTCTTGGACATTCCAGGACAGGATAATTTGTCTCCACTGGCTCGTCTAGAAAAGTATGCCTTCAGTGATAATGTATTTAACAGGTAAGGGTGCAAAAATTACACTTGATGACAATCAGAGTCTTATAGCATTGTGGATCTTGGGGCATTGCTACTTCTTTCATTATTTTGCTAAATGCAAAATTTCTGTTTGAATAACTGTTACATAAAATTTCCATTAAAAAGTAGATTTCTCTTGGCCATCTAAGTATCTCTGGACTTCATCTTCATTTTGTTGGGGCATGGCAAAACTGTCTAGCTAGTATGACTGAATGTTCAGAGAAGAGCTTGATCTTTTTTTTTAGGTGCCCATTTACATTTAATAAGTTCCTCCTGTATCCCACCTGTATGTTGTTGACAAGATATTAAGGCAATTAATCTGTTGTCCCTCCACAGGCAAATTATTGCCAGAGGTCTTTTGGATGTCTTTCGAGATTTCAGTAATAATGAGGAAGACTTCCTGACTGTAATGGAAATAGTAGTCAGGCTCTCTGAAGATGCAGGTTTGAATGTATTTATTCTAAATTTTCTAACTCTGGACTGTGGTAATACATGTGAGGCTATTCTATTTTGTTTGGCTTTCCTTTAAGAACTGGCAATCTCAGTCGTGGTATTTCTTTATGTTTTGAGTCTTTTCATTTTTCTCTGTTGTGAAAACATTAAGCAAAACAAAATCCTACCTTTGTCTTAACATACTTGTTTTTAATTTTCAATTTACTAACGTAGTTTTTACTTTCTTTTTATTGGTAGAACCAACTGTGCGTACAGAGCTGATGGAACAAATACCTCCAATTGCCATTTTTCTGCAAGAAAGTCGACCAAAATTTCCAACAGCGTTTTTTGAATACCTTATGCCCATAGTAGTGAGATATCTCACAGATGTTAACAATCAGGTAGGAAGAACAGACTATGTGAGTTGAATAGTTGGAAAACTTGCTGTGGTTTGGTGAACTAGAGGTATGAGGAACAGGTAATAAATTTCCCATTAATTGATATTTAGCTCTTACGTAGTGCTTTGTGTTTATTGATTTCAGCAGACTTTGCTAGGGAGGTCTGAATATACATGTTTTTTCCTTAGTGGATAATGGGAAACTCATAGGATTTTCCTAACAGCATATTGATAGTCTGTAACTGTGTTGTAGTTTACAGCTCCTGACTATTACTTCATTTTTTTGGCTTGTCCTCAGGATTTGATTAAAATGCATCTAACAGTTACATTAAAATTTAGCATTTATTATTAATTCCTTTTATTGTTAAAACTGAGTTTTTTTTTCTGTTTAACTTGTACCCTTGTGTTCAATGAAACCATGCCTTTTGTGGTTCTTGCATCACTAAATGTTGCTTTTACAGTGACAGACTTTTGTTCTGTTCATTCATATTAATAGGTTAGAAAGGCAGGTCAAGAAGCCCTGCTCATACTGCTCGAACAAGATCTTGTTGCTCAGAGTGACATTGAGAACAAGGTGTGTCCAATTCTGTTGGACCTCTCTGCTCCTGACAGTGATGATGAGTACAAGGTGGAAGCTGTGAATGTAAGTGAATTTGAAAGAAAGCTTGTATCTTTACACTTTTAGGCTTTTTTTATTGCTTTTGTTCTCTATTTTTTAGCAGCGCTATTACAAAGCTCTTTTAGAATGTATTTATAACAACTTTGTGCAAGACTTAAATAAGCGTAAGAAACAGAAAATAAAAATTGCATTCTTAGTGGCTTGAGAGCTTTACATTAATCATGGAACCTAAACTTTCTATACCATTATTATTTCAGTTTGTTGTATTCTTTCTCTGTTTGCTAGTCGCTCTGTTGAGGATTGAAACACTGGTGTTGTGATATAGTTGAAACTTGGATCCATAGCCTGAGTATGTTAAGCTGTTAAATCTCGAATCTGTAGGTTTCTTAGTCATTTGTAATATTGAGCACCATTGAAAGAGTGTAAATTCTGAAAGAATTTGAACAGGGTCAGGGCTTGATACATCATACTTGAAGGTTAAAAATGAGACTAGAATTTGTATCTTAATTGAATTCAAGAAGAGAACAAGATTGTCCTGACTATTAATGCTTTTTGGCTAAGCGTGGAGGTACCTCAGGAAAGCTTTTTCTAGCTCTTGTGCCTGTTGTGCAGTGAAGAAATCTGGGCTGCATCAATGAAGTGCTTGAAGAATCTTTTTGAACTAGTGCCTTTTGAGAAATGAGTTATTTACAGTAATTGGGAACAAGAACGTTATTGTCTACTTAAAACTGTAAAGTATCTGATCTTCAAACTCTGTAGAAGTTATTTTCCAGAAATTGAGCTTTTTCCTATAGGGTACTGTGTTGAGTACTTGAATTAAGTATTAGCAAGAACTACCATTCCTTTTCATTTGTAACAGTAATTAAGATGAGGTCCAAGAATAGTGTTGATATTAAACAGGAATAACCAGGAAAGCCTTTTGTATTTATTCATAAACATATTTGAATTTTTAGTTTAACACAGTTTTTGACTTTTATTCTGCATTTGTGAAAAGATCAGGTTTAAAGAAATCATCTTTATACTTCAGGATGCTTGATGATTGTCAAAGTGATAGTCACCAAAGAACTTTGATATGCAATTGGTTCTTGGCAGCTTTGTTTAAATTCTTGTTAAGGTCATTATGTTCCCCGATGATTTCTTTACATTTGCTCTACCAGGTTTCACAGTAATGTTGTAAAAGTGTACGGATGATGATTCTGGTCTTAAGTGCTTTGAAAAAAAGCATTCCCTCTTCACTTTCAAGAAACCGGTTGACTCCACAAAATGTGCTGGTGTGTAATTACATTTCAGCATGGATATCCGACACTTGACCTGTAAAACAGTTTTACCAGCTAGATTTTCTTCCTCCTTGCTTGGGAGTTGGGCATTGCTTAGGCGGTTTTCCAGGGTGATATCTGAGCACCAGATGCCTTTTAGGATTTTGAAATTTTTAGGAAAGTGCTTGAAAAGCATCTTCCTTACTTATATACTATTGTGTTATGAACGCAAATGTTTGTAGGAATAAACTTCTTTATTTTGGAAGAATAAAAATAGAGTACTGTTAATCTGACAACACTTGTGTAAGCATTAAACTCCCAGTGCTGCAGGCAGAATAGTTGAGGAGAAAGGTGCATGGGTGCCCCCTCCTTTTTACCACCGCAAATATAAACATTACAGCATGTTACTCCAGAAAGTGCAAGATGAAAGGAAACCTGCAGTCCAAGGAACCTGATTTTCACAGCAGTAACGCAGTTTGTCATGGTAGATGAAATTGACAGTTCCTCAGAGAAAGGAGCTAAATTAATGTGTGTTACAAACTAACTTCAATTATGGAATTGAGATGTTAATTCATAAAATTCTGTGTGTGGTTCCTGTAAAGTGTGCGTTAGCTCACATATATGACTATTTTGTTTTACTCTCCCTTTTCTCTCCAGTTGTATGGCAAACTTTTGTTTTATCATGTTGTCTGATCCTATAAAGAGCTGGGACTATGCTTGTTTTTAAGCATCTGAGCAGTCCTATTAACACCAAAGGGGTTACTTGCATGACTAAGTTTGAGATATTTGTCATATGCTTAAAGATCGTGGTTTTACATAGTGGCTAGTGCAGTGGAACTTTGTCTTCTCTGTACAAAAATATCACTGTATGCCACATTTTAAGTCCTGTTGAAAATGCATTTATTAATAAAAGTCAGTTCATTGTCTTTTTAATGCAGTTAAATAATGTACAGAAATATTACATTCAGGAACAGCAGTATGGAATGATTTTAAATAACTATAGTTGTGCTTCACGTAAACAGGTATACAAAAATATGAATAATCTACAGCACCGAAATCTATTTGATGGTAGTTGCTTTCTTTCTCTCAGAAGTAATTTTTAAGGGGATTTTGGGGCCGTGCTTATAAGTTTTATAATTTTCTTGTCCTTCCACACATCCCTTTCTTGATTTTTAGATAATCTGTAAAATGGCTTCTATGTTGAGCAGAACAACAGTTGAGCACATGCTGCTTCCTCGTTTTTGTGAACTTTGCAGTGATGGGAAATTGTTTCAAGTCCGAAAGGTTGGTGTGTTTTCAACCCTGAAACAATTCAAAGGAATTTGTATGTACATAGGTATTCAAATGCCTTCTTGAAGAATTTAATCATAAATTTCATGGTGAAATTCGAAAGAGTCTGGAAGAATAGTTTTAATTTATTGCCATGGCTATATATTCCGTAGTTCAGTAAAGAAATAAATAACGGTCCTTGGGGAATAGCAGGTCTTGCACCGTTTAATAGCTTTTCACAACCTTTTCTAAGCCACCATATTTGGTTCTATGATGCAAACAAATTACCTGATCTGTTACCTTATTTCAAAACCAGAAATTCAAAAACAGTAGGTATGAGACATTCTTCCTTTTTTAAAAGCTGGTATTATTGAAGGAGAAATCTCAGAAGTGTAAGATTTATTTTAAGTCGTGATCAAGTACAAAGGGAAACTTGTAGCATAAGAAGTCTTAAAATAGCTCTTGAGGGTCATGCCGAGCTTCAGCTTGGTCCTTAACATAAGCTGTGGCTGTTTGGAATTTGACCTGCATTATAGCATTTTAATTATAATTCATATTAAATACATCATACAGTAACACAGGCCCATATTAATGATTTCAGATTTCTGCTATGTATTTTTGCAACATGAGAGAATGTCCCTTCTGCCATAATTATAGAATTTCTAATATAAAGCACTGTAAACGGGACTAACTTGAGACCCTGATTAAACTTTGCTTCAGCAACGTGCTTAAGCCAGACTCAGCTGTAGCAAAGATAATTGTCAGTACACCTAAGTCCTAACGATCATATCATATTTTAATCTGCTTTGTTTTGACAGCTGCTGTTCAAAGTCATTAAAACTTCCAAGTAGGCTTATTAGTCCCTTTTAATTTTTGCTGAAATAGATTCCACTCTTCACAATGCAGAATCCTTTTCTACTATTGATTTCAAAGGCATGTGGTTTACGGAAGCCTGCTCTAATGAGTCTTTGTTTGGTATGAGTTAATGTTACAGGATGTAGTTACATGGCTGAAATTTGAATAGTCAAATGTGCACTTGTTACAGGGGTTAAATAATGCATGGTGAAGTTGATGATAAAACTAATGCACTTGAAAGTGCGTTAGCCAGAATGTTATTCATGACTTTTTTTATTTCTTAGATTTGTGCAGCTAATTTTGGTGATATTTGTAATGCAGTTGGGCAGGAAGCCACAGAAAGACTTCTGGTATGTAAAAAATCAAAATCCATTTACAAGACATATCTTTATCAGTTCAGAAGGTTTAATAATAATTCTTGTCTTCTCCGTGAAATAATCTGTTTATGCATTTTTTTGCAATGGCTTTGTCTAGGGCTTTGACTGCAGTTATGTAGCAAAACTGGAATTGAATAGAAATGGACAATTCTTGTTTTGCCAGACTTTTTTTTTTAAATGTAATTGATGGCTCATATGCATACTTTAGAACTCCTGACTCTTTCTCTTTTCACTGAACTAGGTAAGTCAAATTACAATTTCAGGAAAAATAAGCCATTAATAATTCTATTCTTTCCTAGTGTATATAGTTATACATAAAATCCTAATGAAGTGAGAGATGCATATTTTTTCCAATTTCTATATTTGAGTTTCAGTTAATATATTTTTAACCTGTCCCCATTTTATTCTCTTCTTCACTCATTTTATTACTTTGAGTTCTCATTGTCTTCAGTTTCCAAACAAATACCTTGATAGTAAGTTGCTGCAGTCTTTGCTTAGTCTTTAGTCTTGGTTTTGCTTATTTTTGGCAGATTCCCAAGTTCTTTGAGCTTTGTTCTGATAGCGTTTGGGGAATGAGAAAAGCTTGTGCTGAATGCTTTATGGCGGTGTCTTATACCACATCCCCAGAAGTCCGCAGAAGCAAACTATCCCCACTCTTCATCAGTCTTATTAGTGACACTTGCAGATGGGTAAGTAACTCTAATTGATGCATCTTCCCAGGCAGATCATACACAAATAACGGGCAAGTCAGAAGTACACTAAGTTCTCCACACTGAATTTGCTGGGATTAGTTTCTAATCTAGTAAAATCTAACCTTATCTAAATGGATATTACTTTGTTTTTCTTCTCTTTTATTGCTTAGAATTCCTATCAGTGTTTTTTTTATAAGTGTATCAGTCTTCTGAGAATAGGTTGCATGTGTTAAAGATACTAGTTGAAGTATGCAATGATGTCCTTCAAATTTGTAATTTAAAAAAAAAAATCCTTACCATGTTTGTAGATACATGCTTAATATTCGGACACCCTTTGCATAGGTGTCACTTATTTGATATTAAATGAAGCTGTTATAGTAAGAAACAAATTTGAACCAAATTTTATTTTTCAGCATTAATTTTATGGGAGTTGCATGAATCCTGAATGTTGTCTTTATACTATCCCAGGTTCGTCAGGCAGCTTTTCAGTCTCTTGGCCCGTTTATTTCTACTTTTGCAAACCCTTCAAGTGCTGGTCTTTACATTCGAGAAGATGGGACACTGAGTATCCGACCATCAACACAAGATGTAAATTCCAATTCCTGTCAACCAAGCAACAATATAACTTTAATTGCCTCTAGTACAAATGCTACATCGTCCAGGTAAAATCATAGGAAAGATGGGGTGTACTGGAAGGGAGAAACAAGAAGGTAATTCCTATAGTTGCTGCTTAGGGCTAAAAATCTTAAGAAAATAGCTCCAGAACAGTATGAAAGGTGAGGTTGTGCACGTATGCCTATTTGAGTGTAGCCGCATTATTGAAATGTAATTGACTTTGATGGATTCACAGGAAGATAGAGGGAGAACTGGCGAAGTAAAGCATAGTGCTACCATTTTCTGTCTTTCTGCAGAGAAAGTAAGCTTCTGTAGTTGATGCTGTCTTTTATGAAGGATTTTACTGGAAAAGTAAAATAGTTTAAAAAAAATAAAAATAATAAAAATAATTGTTAGAGATATATTTTATATGGATAACTGTGTTTCTGTTATCAGTTCAGAACAACCAATGGAAATCAAACCAGAGTCATCGACTGAAGAGACTTCAGCTGAAGTTAATATGCTGCTCTCAATTGAGAACCTAAATAAAGACACATGGGAAGCAAGTTCGGATTGTTGTACGAGTCCTGGAGAAGATCTGTCTAGGTTGTCTCAGGATGACAAAGCTGTTGCTGGTGTGGTGGAAGTCACTAAGGACAGCAATTTTCCGGGAACGAACTCAAGGCTACAGTCTGCTGAGGACGTGTTTAATACTTTTGTATACTGGCGCCCTCCTCTGCCTGATATAAGTCAGGATCTGGAGCTGCTTCAGTTCAAGACTGAGAAGTACAAAGACAACTGCTCTGTGCCATGTAATAACTGTGTTGCTAGTAGTGAAATAAAAAAAGTTCTAGAAAGCTTGCAGGAGCACATAGATGATCCAGATGTTCAAGGTGAGACTCTGTAACAATACAATAACATTCTCTCCCAATAGATTTTCTCCTGGCCTTTACAAAGACCCTTGACTGCATTTTAAGTGGCTTGGTACTCATAAGGTGATAAGACCCACCTGACAAGCCTGTTGTCCATAGTCAACTCAGTTTCTCATTCCACTCTTGAGTATTCTAGTGAATTAAGTTTTCATCTGCCTGTTTATTCATCTCTTTTCTCTGCATGCAACTGGAGCATCATTTGGATTCCTTGCTATGCTGTGAATAGTAAGCAGAGTGGCAGTATGGCATATTTAGATGGCTCCTCATGGCAAGTTAGAAAGGTATCAGGAGAATTTTTCATGTCTGAGAAGGGAAAGGAGTAGAATGAAAGGTGAAGACTTAAGAGAAAGAGGTGAAAAATTAAATTTAAAGGAGCAGTGAAAGAAAAAATGGAAATTGAAATGAGTAAATTAAAAAAGGAAAAATGTGTAAATGGATTTTAGAAAGAAAAGGGAGAGAGTAAAGGCAAAAAGAAAAGAGCAAAAATCTATTACGTTGAATTAAAGCAAATGGAAAGATGTTAGTTTCTCAGCTATGCAGTGAGAAAATGAAGGGTTTGGAGAGGCATGGGAGAAAGCAGTGAAGATCTCCCCCATACATCCTCTTTTCATTATGACTTTAGCTTGAATAGTCATGCTTCCCTTCTCAGAATAAGAGACGTGGATATTTAATCTGTTTCCCTACTGCTCTGACTACCAAAACACTTAAAACAGCAGAAGAATTGGTAACAGGCATATTTATAAGTTGTCCTTTCCCCTCATTTCCAAAGTATTCTAGCACTCTTCACCTTTAAATTGTGCTCTAATGTTCTGTCCTGAGACTTTACTCGCTGCAGGCTTGTGGATATACAACTACCTCAAAGTTTTTGCATTCTGAACTCTTAGTAACTTCCTATTCTTAGCAGCAATGTACCATAACATAGAAATTGTTTGTGCTAAGTTTGTTGATGACATAGTGGTAAATCCGACCTCTTGTTTTCTATCCACTTCTGCAAAAGAGTTCAAAGGTGGTTTGACTAATTCCCTCCTCTATCTAGAATGTTTTTTTTTTTTTTTTTTTAGAAATGTTTTAAATGCACGTTATTGCCTTTTCTAGGTAGCTGAAGCAATTCAAGAGTATTAATACAGGTTCTTTTTAATGGGTTTGACAGTATGAAGAATGGGATGTGAGCCAGTATGCTGCGATACCTCATGGGGGATTATCAGAAATATCTTTCAGTAGTAGAAATTGGTAGAATGCTTCTGCTGTAAATATTAAGATATCCAAGCCATTGCTCTTAATTTACGTGAAGGTTTCGTGGAAGAGTAATAGGCCTTTCTAACAGCAAATGTTTGCTAATATAATGTTTTTGTGAAGCTCAGATTGGGCTTCTTTTTATCCTGTCAGTTAAACTAATTGCAAGTTTAATGCTTTTAAGTGCAGAAAGGAGACTAAATAGTCTCTCTTGCTTTATACAGCTCAGGTCCAAGTGTTGTCTGCTGCTCTCAGAGCTGCTCAGTTTGATTCTGTTGGGGACTGTGAGACCAAAAAAATGGAAGAAAGCAGTGGCAAACTTCAGAACAAGACCATTTTGGATGAAACAGCTGTTTCAGATGCTTCCTGCAACCAGCTGGAGGAAGACACTGTTTCATCCCCTGCATCCCAGGACGATGTCAGTGACCAGTCCACCACCAGTATACTGAAAAGCACAGTAAGTATGCATTGTGCTCCATGACTGAAATTAATTCTTACCAGCTGAAGTAGTGTGTATGTTCATGTAGTCCCCAACATAACTGACCCACTTCTTATCTGAAGCCTTTGAGCATTATTACATTGTAACTATCATATGTTCTTTTAAAAAACAAAACTATTGAGGGCTATTATTTCTGCCTGCATGCAGATTATCTAAGGGTTAGTAACTGAAGGTTTTTCAGTAGCCTTGTCGGATTTTTCAGACGAAATGTATTGAGTACAGTCTCACCTCTTCCTGCAAGTAATCTAAAATTAGTCTTTTATCTTCAAACAGGAGGCTGAATCAGGTGGTGACACCTACACAGTTCCTGGTTACTATTTCTTGATAATAATGTACAGATAGGAGTAAAAAGAATTTTGTGCAGTATTTAATATTGCTGGAGCTAATTGTGTATGATAAAGGGAAAAAAAAAACTATTTTTCTCGGAATTAAAATTGCACATAAGACATCTACAAACAAAAATATATAAAAAAAAAAAAAAGCCTGTGTGACTTCCTATGGTTTTGGTCTTCTAAACTTTTGAATTCTCTCAAAATTTTCTGTTGATATTTATCTGGGGAGAGGTGTGTGCTTCATGATTTGATAGGCTTGGAGCTTCCAGTGGTATTTTCAGAATAAGTGATGCTTTTATCATGATATTGACTTGGAATAACTGCTCAGCTGCATTGTTTAATAGTTAAATTCATGTCAATATTAAAAACTTTTTAAGAGTACAGTACAAGTAACCACCCAAAGTCTGAATGATTGATGGTTTTATTGCATTAATTTCTTTTTTAGAAGCAAATCTAACTACCATTCCCCTTTTTGTTTCTATGCTCTTAGTGTTTGTCTTTAGTGTACAACTGTTGTCTTTTTGCACTTGTATAAACACACTGATTAAGGCTTTGTCCATAAAAGACTATTCTGTATCTGAATTGCATTGTTCTTAGTGGGATGCTTTGAAATAACACAAACGGTGCTAAGTCTAACTCATTTCACTAACTAGTATGTCCTTTTACAGGACTCAGGGGAACAACACAGAGGAACCAGTGTATTTTTAAAGAAAGAGCAAGAAAATAATCCACCATTTGAAGAAGACAAGTCAAAGTTACAGGTGATTAAAATAGCATCTAACTGCTTTAGTGGAGTATTAGATACAGTTCATCTTATCTGTAATACAGCAATAGCTTTTGCAGTTGATCAGTTGCAGAATGTGAAGAAATGCCATGGGTATTTAAGGAGAACTTTGTTTTAAATCAGAAAACTAGAAAAATCATCTTTCTGATAAACAAGCCTACCTGCTGCCTTTTTGGTGCTTTAGAGGCAATCCATGCAACAAAGGCAGGAGCTGACTGTACTGCTTTGTCATTGGATTTATTGTTTGTCTAAAGTAAAGAATAAATTTTCAGTTTGATTTGATGTAGCATGCTGATAAAGTAATATTTACTGTTCATTGCTGACTGCTCTATCCTAATGAGAGGACAAATAACTATCCATTTACAGTTTGTAAAGCTAAACCACAAATTGGGGTGTCTTGCCACTGTTTTTATTTTGCTGCCAGCTGGTTGGTAGCAAGAGAATGCTGTAGCATAATAGGTGTATTTTCTTACTGATCCTACATTAATGGAAAATGTGCATTACTGATGTGCTCTCTCTTCAGGATATCATACCTCAACCTTTACTAGACCAGTACTTGTCAATGACTGACCCTGCTCGAGCCCAGACTGTTGATACTGAAATAGCCAAACACTGTGCATATAGTCTTCCTGGAGTGGCCTTAACGCTGGGCAGGCAGAACTGGCACTGCTTGAAAGATACATATGAGACGCTGGCCTCAGATGTACAGGTAAATAAATAAATAAATAAATAAACCACCACCAACTTTCTAATGAAAAACCAGAATTTTTGAGTTTTTGTTCAGTTTGCTGCACTGAAGTTATAATATCAGATGCTTTCTTGTTAGGGACTAAATGTAGATTAAGAATGTAAAATTCAAGATTTAAATTGGACTTCATAAATGTAATTAACATTTTCTGCTGCTGCGTAGCTTGCCCCATTTCTTCAGCTCTCAATCGCTCACATGGGTGTAGTTTAAAAGCTGTGTTTTTTTTTTTTTCTCCAATTATATTACCTAACCTATATCCCTTCTTAAACTGTTTGCAGTGGAAGGTGCGTCGGACACTAGCTTTCTCTATACATGAACTAGCAGTTATTCTGGGGGATCAGCTAACAGCTGCTGATCTGGTGCCAATTTTCAATGGATTCTTGAAAGATCTAGATGAAGTGCGCATTGGTGTCCTTAAACATCTTTATGACTTTCTAAAGGTAGGAAAGTGTAATTTAATTTCTGAAGATAACTGAATCAGAAAAAATGTTGAGTGTTTTAGTGAGAGGTACAGGCATCAATACCTAATTGCACATGTTTAGTTTTGTACAGTACTGCCATTTTATGTGTACATCTGTTGTTTTTTTTTCTACAAGGGCCTTTTTTTACATCCCAACAAAATTTCAAAACTGAAAACTCTTTGCAAATGTAGTTGTAAATGCTCCTAGTTGTTGTAAAGGAATTAGTATTTTTTGCAGTCAAGCTGAGAAGTTGGACCATTAGCAATTTGTGTTTGGGGCTTGGAGAGAAGAGAGCAGATCCTTGTGGGCTGCTGCATAATAAGCACAAATCCCTAGGTTTTGATTGCTCAATCTTATACCCACAGATGGTGCTTTGACAGGTATCCTTGCAGAAGGGATGATGTATTCTTTTTGATGTTGTTGTCTTGTGTGTCCAGGTACTCAACTGGTTGTACACAATTTTTAATAAGTATCTTGTGGATAATCACTTGTTTTCAAGTAGGAGAAGGCACATCAGTGTTAATACACCAGAGAACTGGGAGTTTTGAATTTGATCAGTTTTATGCTAGTAATGTTTTTCCTTTAGTTACTTCATGCAGACAAAAGGCGAGAGTATCTTTACCAACTTCAAGAATTTGTGGTGACTGATAACAGCAGGAACTGGAGGTTTCGTTACGAGCTGGCAGAGTATGTAATTTTCTTAATTTCTGATTATCATGTATGTTACTAACTTGGAAGTAGACAGTTATGTTCAGAAGCTAGTGCACCGTAAATTCTGAGCTAAAAGATTACAACCATTCTTTATTAAAGAACTGAACTTAAAAGCTCCGGGCAATTTTTTTTTTTTTTTTTCTTAATGCAAGTTGTGTTGTGATCAAGCATGATAGAAACTTAAATGTCCGTCATATACCAAAATGGAGATTTGGTTTGTATGTAGCTTTTGAAATGTGACAATCTAGGTACTATTCAGTGAGGGTTCAGATTTTACTCAGGTCTGGACTGCATGTAAAATTAGGGAAATGTATATATGGAGTCACTTTTCTATTATATATCTGCAGGATAGAAAAGCCAGTTCTTTAAAAAAAAAAAAAAAAAAAAAAAAAAAAAAAAAA
>VXAA01003467.1:1828906-1873786 GCA_013399115.1 Anseranas semipalmata
AAAAAAAAAGAAAAGAAAAAGAAAAATATTATATATTCATTTGGTATTTCCATATGACTGGGTATATAATGGAGACAGTGACATCCCACAGTTCTTTTTCTACAAGCCCCATTGATATTTGAAACACCCAAGGAATGTTTGTAGACATAATTTGCAGCTAAAATCTGACCTTCATATTTATCTCGTCACTTTGTTTGGGCTCTTGGGGATTTACTCTCCCTTTGTAGTTTGTCTCAGCAAACTAAATCTCACTCTGGTGCAGCGCTGTTGTATAGCAGTCCCCTGACATCTAGTGGAGAGTTCTGTAACTTTGTGCCATTTGTTTGTGGCTGCTGGTAATGTACTGGGATTGGTGTGACTAAAATGAGTCCTGTGCAGTTTCATAGACTTAAATCATGTTCTGAAACATAGATTTCTACACCAAAGTAAAGGTATGATTTTTTTACTGTGAAAGAAGGTACATCATACTGGTCTGAAGTTATAAAGAAACTTCTCCTTGTACTTCCGTTTGTAGTTTTTTCTTATTTTGATGCATTTGTACGTAGTATGGATAAAAGCTTCTCTTGCACTGCTTGATAGAGTAAAGCATGTACCTCTCTTAATACACGTGTCCACCTTTGTAAAGAGAAGACCTAACCTGTTGAAGTGCTTTGTAATAACCTTGGTGTTTTCAGGGCTCCAAACAATCCTTCCTGACCTTTAACAGTTGGTTAGTGTTGAAGCAGGTTAGTGTTGCACTAACTAGATTAACTAACTAGTTAATCACTTCTTTATGTTTCAGGCAGCTGATCCTGATACTGGAACTCTACAATCCCAATGATGTCTATGACTACTTAAGACATATTGCACTAACTCTCTGCTCCGATAAAGTTTCAGAAGTTCGGTGGATCTCCTTCAAACTGGTAGAGGATTTAGTTCACTTGCTGGAAGGGACAGGAGGAGTATTATCCTTGAGAGGGATACCTGAAATCACTTTTTTCTTTCCTTGTAGCCTAAGGAAGCTACTGTCCATCTCTAGGCAGAAGTTACTAACCTTTGAACTTGCTCTGTTTTCTTTGAGATGAGTAGTGTGAATATAGACATGTTTTGATAAACATAGTGAAAAAGTAAAATGAAAACTTTATAAAACATATTGAGTTGTCTGACTTCTGCATATCTTAAAGCCTTACTCGGTTGTATGTCAGTGATAAATGCATTTTAACTGGATGGAAACCAGGAAATAGACTATTCAGGGAAAACTTTCCCTGAGTTCTACTTTTAAAAACAAACAAAAAGACACCCAAAAAACTAGTCTTTCCTCAAAATTGATTTAATTTATGAACTTCATGATAATGCCATCATCCCACAGATGAATGAGTAGAAAGATTCCTTGTTCATGGCACCATGGGAAAAGGCTTTATTTTAATGTTAATTTATTTTAGTGGTTTTTGTTTAACTTGAACACCTTCTTATGCTTTCTCTGCAGAAGGCTTTTCTCCAGAATAAACGTAATAATTCATTAAATTCTGTGAGCAGAGCTTGTTATACTGTATATGTTTGTTGTCTCTTTGTAGGGTTCAAATACAATGATGCCTTTTTCTAAGGGCTACAATTTAAGTCTCATTTCTTCTCCCCTTCCCCTTACTTTGCTTCACAGGTTGTAGCAATACTACAGAAGTTCTATGCAAACAATGCAAATGCACTGGGATTAAATTTCATTAATGAACTTGTAGTGCGGTTTCGTCACTGTTCCAAGTGGGTTGGAAGACAAGCTTTTGCCTTCATTTGTCAGGTTGGAGTGTTCTTTCTCTGTGGATCTACATACATTTAATTTGTAGCTAGTTTGAGACTTTTCAGTAATGTAAGCAAAACTGAGATTTGGACTCAAGAACTTTTTTTTTGTGGTTCTGTGGGTTGGTCTCATCTCAGCAGTAGCAAATGGCTGTCCAGATCTGAAGCTGTGGTCCATTTTGTGCTATGCCTCCTGCTGGTTCAGCTGATCCTTGTCCTTTCTGGCATCCTAGTAGCCAAGTCAGGAAGTAAGTCCTAAAGTGATAAATGTTTTGTAATACCTGCTTTGACGCGATAGGATAAGGGTTTGCAAGATCTTTTCAAGCTACCAGTAGCTGCCAGATGCCAGGAACTACTGTGCTCTATTTCCATGCCTCCCACCCCTCACCCTCCAGCCCCCTGCAAAGGCTTGCTTTGATAGGGATGAAGAGCAAGGGGAGGAGAGTTTAATACTGAAAGGCGAAGGAGTGATTACAGGCAAGAGAGCAGTATTTCCTAAAATACAGATGAGCGTAAGTTATCTGCCCTTGTTGGGTCATCTTCAGAATGATAAGACATTTTCATAATATTTTTTCAAAGGTTGTACTTCAACATTTCTGTTGATTCAGAGTTCAACACTGACTTTTTTTGAATGATCAGGCAAAACTAAGGACAAGATAGAAAGGAATGAGAAATACTGTATTTTTAACATAAATTTTGCTTTCTTATGTTCTGTGTTTATCCTGTAGGCCGTGGTAGAAGAAGAATGTATGCCTGTCGACCAATTTGTTGAGCACTTACTCCCCAGTCTTTTAAGTCTTGCTTCAGATCCTGTGCCAAATGTAAGGGTTCTGCTCGCCAAGGCTCTACGGCAGACATTATTAGAGAAAGGTGTGGTCCTTTCTTTCCTCTGAAAGAACTAATGTCTTATGAATGCTGTCCCTCATCTGCCAGTGCAGTTCTTTATAGATTGGCTCACTTGACTGGTAAAAGCCAGTTTGGTTCTGTTTATACTGAAAACATAATTATACATTGTGATCTGGCGTACTGCATTTAAATTCAGATTTAGTGATACAGATTTAAGAATGTATAATATGGTTGGTTTTCTTAGAATAATTGTTCATCATCATCACCCCTAAAGGGCCTGAAACTGACATGGATAATATGTCAAATGTAGTACTTTATCCACTAGAGGGCAGTTACATACTTGTTTATAGCAGGAAGTAATGCCATTACTGCATGTTGCTGCCTGTGTGTTTTTGGTATCTATAGTGCTTATGGCAAATAGATTTTTATTGGCAAATGTTAAACGTCACCTTAGATTCTCTTGTTTTATTTCAAAACCTTTATTTTAATCAAGTCGTCTTTGTGGTCCTTCAAATGAAATGTTGTACCTCTTTCTGAAACATTTTGCTTTGTTATTTTTGTCTCAAGCTAATACCTGTGGTAGGAAATAATGTAATTTTGTGTGCTGCTACAATTTCCTGTATTATAATTCCTTAGGAAAAAAAAAATCAGCCGATCTTTGATTATTCAAAGGAAGATGCAGAGAAATTTCCTTGATCTTTTTTCAGTTAGTGTGGAGAGTGTGTTGTGAAACACTGTACAGAGGCAGCTTCCTGAGCTTGCTTTTACTTGCTGATATGTTTCCATTTAGGGCTTAGCAAAAATAATTTCTTTTAGAAATACTTAAGTACCTAATAAGATGAGTAAGAAGCAGCATATTTTTCTTTCTCTGTCAGTTTCCTTAGCTTGCTGTAGTTTCTCTAAGAAGTCTATAAATTGGATGAGCTACCCCAGATGTTTTTGGCATCCTCTGTATTTCTGCACTGTGTGCGCCCTATAGTTTTAAAAAAAAAAAAAAGTTTAATTTCTTCTTTTGCCTTTGATTAAAATTGTCTTTTTCTTGCCTTATTTTAGCTTATTTTAAAAGTGTTGGCAATCCTCATCTAGAAGCTGCGGAGGAGACCATTCTAGCTCTGCAATCTGACAGAGATCAAGATGTGTCCTTCTTTGCTACCATAAAATTAAAACAAAACAACGTGGACAATACTCCCATTGAAAAACAAAACTAATATATTCTTCTGCAGTAAGCCCTGGACATCAAAATGGTTATTTACACAACATTCATTGTTAGTATGAATAAGGTGGACAAATAAGAAAGTAAGTTTTTTGTCACCTTCTTGATCTAGAAAGGGCCTATTGAGAAATGCTATAATCTTCATTTCATGACCACTTTTCATCTACAGATCTGTTTCTACATGTCTGATATGCATGAGCAATTTATTCTGTTTTTTCATCCTAAATGTGGGTGATAACCCTGATCTGACCTGCAGTTAAGTATTGGATGTAAATTCTTACACGTACTCAGTGTTTCAGTGTAATTGGAATTCATATTTTTTTTAACAAAATAGTTCCAGTAGTAGTCTGCTATAAGCTTGTAATGGCTTCTAAATCTTAAAACTTGATTATAGCAAACTTATATAAAGATATTTTCCTCATTTTTATTGTAGCTTTTGTATTGTTTCAAATATTGCATTTTATTTTAACTGAAAAGTGTATATATGTGAATAGCTCTTAAATTTCAACAAAAAAGGATGAAGAATTTAATTCTGTATCAGTGGGGAAAAAAGCTCAATTTCATTTTATAAAGTAGTTATTCTGCTAGAGCTAAGGCACGGTTCATTTTTACTTAATATAATGTGGTATTTTTCAAAGCACAGAGCTTGACATTCTTTGTATATTGTGACTTTTCTATTATTTTATTTCTAAACTGTACTCTTTAGAGGTGTTAACACTGTTTCCATTATTGCTGGTGCTGGTAGTTGTAGATAGACATTTAATTTCTCAAACTGAAAATTACTCATTCTGCCCTAGTGAAGTTCCCTTCAACTAAAGGATTCAGTTCCTACAATGTGTGCTATATCTTTAGAAGGGTATTACAGAATTTTACAGACTTGCGCTTTTTTACAGGTCTGTTTCATTCCCACTTCATTTGAAAAGCACCTTTTAACTGATCCAACATTCAGATCCCCATCAGCCTGTTAGTTTGTTCATAAGACACAAAGGATGTCTAAATTCTGGAAAAACTAGTAAGTGTTCAGGAGAAAGGTGTTTATGTAGTTTGCTCTATCACTTCTGTAGATTGTATGGTAAGGGTTGGGGCAGACAACAAATGGAGGCTATTGAGATCTTTAAGCTTAAGGAGGATGTGCCTTTTGTGTATTTAGACGAATGTTTCAGGTGAAAGAATATACAGATAGAGCAGAATTTCATTAATGAAATCTGAGAGTTTCTGACTAGTTTGCAAAATTATAAAGCTAATACTTTTTGGTGGAGACTGTCTTCTGTCATGTCCTAAACTTGCAGCTAATGTGGGGCCTGAAAAAAATTGACTTTCTTACTCTCTTCAGATTTTGGATTGGTACTGCATCCTGTTCAAAAACTAACGCTTAAATACTAAAGAAATGGTTTCATGTAATAACAGTTACTTTCTCTCTGCGAACACAATAATTTATCGTAAGTAGAGCTGTGGAAATATTTCTTTCCCCTTATTTCACTGTTATACTAGTGAGTAGTTCAAGTGGGTGAATGTTTTTGCAGAAATAACTTTTCTTATTTTGTTTTAAATCTGGCTTGTCTGTGATATAGTAAGTAGGTTCCTCAGTTAGACTCTGTACTTTCTGAGGGTTCAGTTTTTGCATAAGTTTATCTAACTAGTTTTGTATTATAATGTACAGTATTTGTATTAAATTGTTTTCTTGTGAGATCACAAAATGCTTTTGGAAGTTAAAGGCAGAAGTGTACCACTGCTATCACTGCTCTTACAGTAAACAGTATAAACTCTGTAAATTCTGCAACATTCTACATTTAATTTTTTACAATTTTTTTATAATTTAAAATGATTCTTCACTACAGACTTTTTATGATTGCAATTTCTTAACAAAAAGACCCCTCAAGTTAATTTTTTCTAGTTTAATATCTTTTTTCTAATGCTGGCATTATACTGATATTTTCTAACAGTTCAAATTTTCTAAGGCCTTTCTGACAAGGTTTTACTTCTGTTTTTCTATTATCAGCTCATTAAATATCTCAGCACTGATCAAAATTTTTAAGTGTGTGTGTGTATATGTAAGTACATTTGAAGTGTACATAAACTAGATACTTCAAACATTAACCCAACCCAGGTTTCTGTTTGTCAGATAATCTTTTAATAGTTACCTTTTCTTGCAATAATCCACTGGAAAACACAAGCTTTCATATGTTTTAGTGTGTTTGATTAGTGTTCATTAAGAATTTTTAATTAGAATGTGTAAACAATAAGCCACCAGCTATAGAAATTCACTAAAAGGCTAAACAAAATTCGCTGTTTTTAACAATATTTGGTACCTCTCTAGCTCCAGAAATCATGCCTATTTCAAATAAGATTTCAGAGCTTTTTTTAAGCTCTACAGTTGCATGCACTAATGAAGGGCACCATAGTTTTGGCGTATGTCTTTTTTTTGTAGACAATGTGCAGGTCTGTTAAAACAGGTTTACCCTTTACAAGGTTTGCCTCTTTGTTTTAATTTTATACTAGAAATGATTTCAGCATGACTAAAGACCGCACTTTATGTCTTGTACTAGACAAATGTATGCAATGATGAGTAAAGCTGTGTGTTAACATACAATTCTCTGGGTTGTTTAAATTATGCAAAAATAAGTATTTTAAAAGCCAGATGGAGCAAAGTTAGGTAGTTGATCCACTTTCACAAAAGCAGTAAGAATATCACTTTAAAGCATTTCTAGCTAAGGAACATGAAAATAACGTTAGTGGGTGCAATATTGCTTGAATGCTATAGGAAATTATCAAGCACTTGTAATCCAAAGCATGTTAGTCATGTTGCTTAGAATTCAAACTCACTGGTATCCTATGTATGATGTACACTTGGCATCTGTGAGGATGCTGCCCTAGTGGCAGTTGACTGTACACAGTGTTGCTTAGAACCCAATTAAATGAGGACACTCTGGAAGTGTCATTCATTTGTCAGAATAGAGAATCTATGTAACTTTCTATTTGTATTTATCTCAATAAATTCTGTGACTGTTTTATAAATCAACTTGTAGTAACTGACTTTTGTCATAAGTGGGATGTGAATGTATTCTTTCGGTTAATGAAACATCTCCCTAGTAAAAAATGCAATTATCTCTTAAGCCAGGGTTGAGCGTGGAATTCATCATATTGTGTAATAAAGAAATCCATTAGATGTCCAGAGATCTGAAGTAGCTCTTCCTGCACTTCGTCCTCAAAGTGAGCATGCCAGAAGCACTTTGAAACTGAAATTGTTCTGTCAGAACTGAAGCTCTAACAAGGTATATTTTAAGAGAACTCATGTGCTGGGTGAGACTGGCACCGAAATCTTTGTTAGATCCTTCCCTCTCCAAACTTCAGATTGGAACAACGTTCTGGACTGTTTTTTCAGTGTAATGTTGCTCCCGGACATCCTACATTAATGAACTCTATGAAGTTGTTACCCCTTGGTGGGGAGAGGGAATGAGTAATCAACACCTGGCTGGTTGGTTTTACCTCTCATATAGTCTTCTATATCTTCTGCTGCTGCAATTATGTTTTGTTTGTTTCAGACGTGGCCTGGCTGCTTGATTCTGTGCTCTAGAACTTCTGCCAACTGCTGCAAAAGGATGTATGACCTCCCCTTCTTTGTCTCTGCAGAATTTTACATGATGCAAAAGTGAGGGGAATAAACAGTCCCCTGCACCTCCTGGTAAAGCCTACCCACACACTTTGAGTTAGGACACAAGACCCCTGTGTAGTAAACTGGAAACACAAATGGAACAGTCGTATGCTCTTTTTATGACACGTCAAGCTAAACATGTATATTGTGACCTAAACTTGAACAAAAAAAATAGGAACATAAAATATGGATAGCTTGGGTATTTACTTGAGTTACTCTTTTGTTTCTCTACTGCTTCTCTTCCAAGTAAGTTTGTCATCCTAGTGAAAATCAAAAAGTGGTCAAGAACAAAGAAATCCTTCTGTAATCATCCTAGTGCATTACTTTCTGTCACATTCTCAGCTGTGTTCGTACAGGCTATTACATCACACAAGCAGGTTGTACTTCTATGATGTCAGTTTATGCTGCTTGGATACTGTAATGTGCTAGTGATATGCAGGGGGATCTGTCCTTAATGACATGGAGAGTTCTGATGATACAGGGAGTGTCTAGGGAAGGGAAGAATTACCACCAGATGTAGGCCCCTGTCCTTATAATAATACCAAGCTTTTTGTAAGAGGAAAGTCTCAAGCTTTTCCTAGTCACGAACAACTTCATGACCCCATCTTCCTTGCCCCCACGGACTTTTGGTGTCCGCCTTTGTCTAGCTGAAACTAATGAGATATTTTCACTGCCTCGATGCCAGAATGACTTGACTCTGAAGAAGCTTAAGTCTCATTTAGAATTATTGACTGGGATCCCACTTCATTTCCAGCGGCTTCAATACCTGGATGAAAGTGAGAACCTCTAACTTTTGGGGTTTTTATTCATAGCATCTCTGCCTGCTAGTTACAGCTATGTACAAGTCCTGGATGAAGGTCAGAGTTCTGTTTTCCTCTTTTTGCTGTACTGCAGTTGGAATTCAGCTCTTGACTTAACACTTATCTCTCAGCAGTAAGAAGTGAAGTTAAGTATAATCAACAGGGTCTTTTTAGGAGATTAGAAATTGCAAAAGCTGACCTCTAAATTCCTGCTTAGCCTTGTCAATAACCAACGCCCATACCTGGCTGATATACCTCAGCCTAGCGTAGCTCTAGCAAGGCTCTGGCTGACTTCATAGTTGGAATTATGTGGAGCAGTGTTTTTGCCCATTGCATTTGAGAATGCATGTTGTTGGAGTACTTAGTTTTGGAGGTTGCAAGCAGAGAGATTATTTTAGAATAAAGACACCCTGTGTGTGTGGATACTTAAATATTTTCTCCTTGGTCTTGGTACTTAATGTGTTAACTAGCTTTCTGTGGGTTAGAGCCATATTATTCCAAGAGCACTATATTGTAACCTTTTCCAGGCTGGGAGTATATCTGTGTTTTCATAGTTTTAACGCAATGGGACCCAAGGTGTCCTTGACACATAACGACAGCAAAATCAGACAACATGGACATTGCTAAAAAGAATTCAGTCACCATCTTTTTTTTTTTTTTTTAAGCTGGTCATCTTCTCTGAGGATATGTTGACTTGCTTTTATTTTATAACTCCCTACAGTAGACCTGCCAGATGATTCTACATTTAAGGACAATGATATTGTCCCTGGTGGAACAATTACAATGCGCATCTGGAGACAAGATGGCTGGGGGCGTCTTGTGGCAGCTGCTGCAAAAGGAGAGACTATGAAGGTTGATTCCATTACTTTGGTGAATGAGTGGGGTGTACTGTCTACAGAAATGTTGAAAGCATATTGCTGAAGGTCTTAAGTGCTTTTATAAAGCAAGACTTCATAGAGAAAATAGTGGGGAAGTCTTTAATGGAAGAGACAAAAATTAAGTAGGTTTGTTGTGCTTCTTGCAATAGTTAACAGTGAAAACTGTAATTTAGAGGGAGCTGGTAATCCAAAGACAAGAGGAGGAGTCGATCCTTAATACAGAGGCAGATCAGTTTAGAAATAAGACTTGTTTTTTTGTTATTAGTAAACAGCATATACAGTTGAAGTGCAAGTTCTTTTCTCTGTCTTAATGGCTTTTTTTTTTTTTTTTTTTGTAGCACTGATGTGAGTATACTTTCAGATTACTTTTCTTGTTCTTGCTTGTTCTGGTACCTGAAAAATATTTTTTGGATTTATTGTTCAGCTGCCTTCCACTTTTACTTTTCTGGCGTGTTCTGAACAAAAGATGCTTAATCCCAGTACTTTTCATAGACGTAAGAGGGATGATATGTGGTATGTAAAAAATGGCTTTTTTCTTAGTTATCTTAAACCATCATCAGAAGACTGGGATTATTTGTTTTCAAGCATTCTAGTGAGGCTGAGTGACTTGTTCACATTATGAGAATGAGGCAGAAACTGTTTCTTAGTCCGTCCTCTTCTGGCAACGCTGACTGCAGAGTAAAAATGGGAGTTGATGCTCTTTTAAAACATGTAACAGTGTCAAAATCAAGGATCAGAAGACATTCCACATTTCTTCCACTTTACCTGCTACAAGCTCACAGACCGTCTTGAGTTTGTAATACTGTCAAGTCTGATTAGTAAGAAAGCTTTGATTTTTGTGGAACAAATAGTTTCTGTGGTACTTTGATAGAGGGCATGCTGCTTTCTTGATTTAGGACTGAAATGTTGTCTCAGCAGAAACACAAGGTACTCTGATTTGTACTGTAAACTTTCAGGCCCAAACAGATGTGATCATGAAATATCCTTTGGTGCCTTTCGTGAAGAACCATTATCTCTGTTGCCCTGGCCAAATTCCAACTTGGCTAATTACATTCCGTTCCTTTGCATTTCCCCAACCATTACAGATGGATACCACAGGGTTCTTCACTTCCTATCGTTAACTGTTGTGTAGTGTTGTGGTTCATTGGTAAGCAGCTGTTCTGCCTTTTGCCACAAATAGTTTGCATTTTGCTATTGGCTGAAGTGTTGTGTTTTTCCATGTTTTGAGTTCCCTGTGTATTAGAGTTTCTTCCTACTCAGTGTAGAGCAGGAAGCAGAAAGATGTACCGCAAAGACAATGGTCTCCTTTGAAATGAAAGATGTATTGGCAAAAAAGAAAAAAGTTTGTTGACGCTGTTGACTTTCAACTGGAAAAAAAAAAATTAAGAAAACTGTTCAGCTGCTTTACTAATGTGGTTCCACTTACTAGATGAGAAAACCATGGTGCCGTGTAGAAGATGTAGTCCAACATGGACGTAGCTTCTCAGGAAGAACAGCAACATGAGGCAGCTGAAAATTGTTCCTAAGAGGCCTCTCAGCAACACTTTAGAACTGATGTGTTTGGCTTCATTACCAAAAAAATAAAAAATAAAAAAAAAATCACAGACCTCCTGGGAAAGAATATGATGTAGTATTGTATCCTGAAGTAGTTTGAGTTGCCTGCTGGAACTAAGGCCCAAAGTCATGCTTAGATCCTAAGGAACTTGTGCTTACATGGCCAATGCTGTCTGTCTTCTTCCCCCCAAAACTTGGAATCTGGTCAATTTCCAATAAATTTATAGGGACTGCAGAGATATGGCTTCTATAAGATTTTTGTGGAGCTCAGTAACTATATACAGAAGGAAAACCCAAATTAATGTTCCCTCTAAGGGATGGCTATGAATGTCATTAGATATTAGAGAATCAAGATAAGGCAGAATGATATAAAACAAGCAGGTACTATTTAGGTGATCTTAAAATTATTTATGCAGTGTGCAAACATACCTTACATACAGATATGCGACTTTGTTGATAGTTTATAAAGACTCAGGTTACCCTTTTGAAAGAGGCTAAAAGGTTTCTGTTTATTCTGCAGCTGGCCCATCTGGGAGTTACAGAGGATTTTGCTGGCACCACACCATATGCAGAGACACTGGGACCAGAGCAGAAAAAGGAATGGGTAGCGCACCGAGCTTTTGTGGCACTGTTTGTTGCCAGCCACAGAGGTCATGTTAAAACTGCCAAGTTTCTCCTGAGACATGGTAATATTGTTAGGTAGAATGATTCTTCTCTGGCTGGACCTGCATAGCATACCACCTTCCTGCTTACCAAGATGATAGAATTTTACCCAAATCATCTTGCATATTTTGCATTTGAGGTAGAGAATGTATTTAGTCCATCAAGTCTGATGTAGACTTGAAAGCAATAAAAACTGCTCCTGCTAAATATGAGTTTGGTGTTAAAGTAGGTAAATTAATAATGGAAAACAGGAATTATGATTTTTTTTTACTTCCATCCTTTTAAGTATCATTTATTTCATGCTATTTTCATAGTATCTAGAAATGTTCAGTTTTTATCAGTCCTGTGCAATGTTTTATCAGTCACTGAAATACAAGAAGAGTTGCAAGCTCTAGTTCTATGGCTCTGACATTTGGGCTTTTTTGTTACTTTGCAACGTGCCTTTCCTCAGAAATCTGCATTTGCACAATGGGCAGTCCTTTAGGTCCGTTCAGGTCACTTGTCCTGAAGGAAAGAACATGTATCTGTTACTCAATTTCAATTACAAAAAGTGATTGCTGAGGAGGAAATCCCACCTTGTCTAAACAGTGCTCCCCTCAATCCAGGTTCTTGAGCCTGGCCTCGTTGTAGTTTGTCCTCACTGAAGCATGGTATTGTCTTCTCTCAGTAAGTGAGAGCTTCCAGTGCAAAAGTAATGGCAGTGCGCAGCCAGGGCAAAGCTAGCAATGGTCCCCTGAGCAAACAGAATATCAAATTGTTGTGTGTGAGCCATGGTTGCCTGAGGCTGGTTTGTTCACTTAGGTTTGTTAATTTTCCTGACTAGATGCGACTAAAACACTGTATCTGCCTTCAGAAAACTTGTGAATTCTGGCCCACAGGTGGCATTGCCTCCTTTTTGTAAGCCTTGTCACACTCGGACTATGCATGTCTTTTTGCAGGTGTGGATTTGCATTCTAAAACCCCGCTAGGAAGGACTGCTCTTCATGTAGCTGCTGTCATGGGCCAATATGACTGCATTGAACTGCTCCTTAGCTGTGGGGCACAAGCCCTTGAACCAGATAGCGAGGGACAAACCGCAGTGAGCCTTGCACGCCTGTGGGGCCAGAAGCAGAGTCAACGCATAATGGTACGCTTCCAGTGGCGGAAGAAATCAGCTGCCGCTGTGCCGTCCTTCAGCTCTGTGAATCAGGCCGTACGGCAGACGTCTGGTGACGCGTCCTAAAATACATATGGACTAAGTTGGTTCTGGCAAATTTCAAGGGACAGTCAGTAACTTTCCCAAAGACCCACACTTCAAATATAGGTCACTAGGTGGGGTTTGTAGGGTTCAGTTATGAAATAAGGTCATATACTAGTGGTGCTGCAGCTAAGATGACAGCTAGCTTGACAGCACAGCTCTAAAACACACTCTTAATTTGTAGCTTAAGTGTTTATAAAATTGTGTTACAGCCAAACTGGTCATTTAGTTAGAGTTTTTAGGAGAGCTCGAGGCTGTCTAAAAGTTCTTCGGAGTGCTCTTTGCTAGGGTAATTTTGTAATAGTTGGCAACAGACCAGGGTGATGTAGTTTAATGGGTATTTCAGGGGACTGGAAATTCCTAGATCTTGAATTCAGTTCTGGGCATGACTAGCCTCTAGCAGATCAGTTTAGGGTTGTTGTATAAATAGTGCAGTTGGTCTGCAATGGGAAGGTACAGGCAAAGTTAATATGCATGTAAGTGACTAATTATGATTGTTCAGTCAGAATTGGTGCTTTCTTAGAGCCTACAAAATTTTAAGCCTCAGGAATTTGAAGACTGGGATTTCTTCAAGTCAGTGACTTGCTGTCCATCTGTTTTCAGACTTAGTATCCTAGATTCCTTAGATGCTTAAATAAAAATACAACTCACGGTCTGTTTACATCTCTGTGATCAGTAGAAGGAAGCTGAGCTTCTGGTCTGTTTCCTGAGGGCTTATTAGGGACTTGGTGCTCCATCTTGAGCAGTTTCCATTATTTTGCTTAGAGAGGCGTTTTTTTTTTTTTTTTTTTTTTTTTTCCCCTGAAGAGCTCAGCACTTAACTTTCACCTAACTGTAGAAGAGGCGGTTCTCAGTGGGAGCCAAGCAGTTCTGAGAACTTGGCCCACTGCTTTTTTTGCTTGCAAAGCCCAGTAGCATACCCAGGAGACTCTATAAATAACTAACATGAGTTATTCTTGATTCCTTGTGGCAGGTATTCTTAATTCTTTTTTTAATTGATGCCAGGATTGCCACATAACTATCCAGGTAATTAGTGAGTTTTGGCCTCAATACTTTGGTTTGTGTTCCAGATCAGTGCATGGGAGTAGCCACATCCAGAATGCAACAAAAATCAATGTTGTGTAGTACTGTCTTCTATGAACAGGTGAAATGAGTATTGGAAAGATACTAGGTAGAAACTTGGATACCTTTAGTTTATATCCCTTACAGGAGAGAGTGTGGCTAATGATGTGGACTGAGAATTGACTTTGCTCCCAGCTTTGTTTTGTGTGCATCAAATGGATGCAGGCAAGCTGCATAGACCTAGTCCTGTAGCAAAGGCTAGCAGGCCTGTAGGTAGGCAAAGCAGGACATTGTAGGACCCAACCACGGGCGTCCTGTTTTCCAGTAAAAGTATAAGGAGATCTGAATAGTGTTGCCACGTATGTTTTCATTGTCAGATAGTCCCAGACAGAAATATGGAGTGTTGATCAGGGTAAGTACAGTAAGCGTGACATGGCAGGTATCCAGATATGTGGCTGCATAGCTCAGAAACGGATAATCTGGTCTGTTCAGGGAATCATTTCCCTGTGCTCATAATTCTCCACTTCCTTATAAGAAACTAGGCCTAGGGACTTTGTTTAAAACAAATGTTTTACTGGCTGAAGTGCTAACATGGAATGCTCTAAAAATGTAGCTGCATCTTCTAAATGCTTGTCTGCCTCATTTGGGGTGGAGGTTTGGATGGATGCCACGCATGACAGCAGGGCTTTGTGCCTTCTTTGGTCCATGCCACCAGACTATGTGCTCTTCTGAGAACAGCGTGCATGAACCAGGAATGGAGACTGAGAAATGAAAAACAAGGATTCAACCTCTAGAGCAATCTAGGAAAAAATGCCCATTTACTTCAGCTTTCTTTTGTAAACTAAAAGGGCTCCGGGGTGGTTGTTTTACTTTTGTTGGTATTGCTTTCCTTTCCTTGAGTTTAAAAGGTTGCAACCGAAAGGGAAAGCCCGTAGTTGGTTTTCGAATCGCCTGAGGTTACACAACAGCACCTGCGGTGGGAAAATGCCGCAGCTGCCAGGAGAGGGCGCTCCGGGACCGGGCACCTGCCCCGTCCTCGGTGTGTGCTGTTCCCGGCAGCGCATGGAAGGTCCCGGCTTGCTTTTCAACAGTCAGATCCCCTCTGCTGCGTGCTCTCTGAAGATGGCATGCCCACAGCAGCCCTGTATTCCTTCTTGTACTTAGTCCAACTCTCAAATTTAAGATGGTAAATATCCCTTAATTCCTTATTTTAATCAAGTAATAAAGCAAGGTTCAGAACTTTAGGCTGTGCACAGTACCACGCTGGAAGCCAGTCGCTGTGGGAGGACATATAGCAATGCTTATACATGCTGACATCAGTCTGAACAAATGAATGCAGATTTCCTACTGTGTGAGGGGAGACATTCATGGTATCATTTAAAAGAAGTTTACTTGAACAGATTTTATGTTGATTAGTAATTCTGTGTGATTCAAATATATAGTTATTAAATAGCTGCTTAGGAGAATGTCAAGATCATAAATTCTATCAGAGTGGCCAGTAGGCAAGGTATAAAGAATGGTGTTTCTAAAATTTTGCTGAGCAGCTGAATATTGCAAGCAGGATTATACAGAAAAGTCTTTAGAAGTCCTTTATTCTTTCTTTCTAGTGTCTGTCTAGCCTGTCTAATCTGTACCCAAGCTTCTAGAAATGGGGAGAGGATTTGTAGTCACTTTTAGACGTTATGCAGCATGCCACATAATTCTAGGAGAGAACAGACAGAGAATGTCGTATGGAGAGAACTGGGTAACCTCAGGATGAGGATACCAGAAGTGGTAGAAAATTATGTAGTATACAATCACGTAGTGAGGGACAAATAGCAGGTATTTTTTATAGGTAGCTGGAGACTTGTCCTTTGGAAAGAACAGAACAGAAGTCACCAATGCATTGCATCTGGGAAATGGGTATACACCAATCCAAAACTGCACTGGGGCAAGTTAGAAGGGAGCTAATGTCTGGGCAAGACAAGCACTGGAGCAGTGTGTGCTGTTCTTATTCAATAAAGGTGAATTCAAACTAGAAGAGACCCCTAAATTAACCAGGGGAAATGAGAGTTCCTCCTCCTGAGAGGACCAGCAGTGTCGGGCATAGCCAACAAAAAGGATTATGCAAGGGGTACTATTACTCATTATCTGACATGATAAATGACAGGGAGTTTAAAAAAAACAAACAAACAAACAAACAAAACTATTAATACCGAAAGAAACTGCTGGGATAATAAGATCAGAAATCAGAATACATTTTGCAGCTCTTGTTATGAAGGAGGAGCAGGGCAGAGAGACCTAGCCAAATGTGTGTGCCTTTAAGAATGCTGTGGTGTGATACAGTGGTCTGGCGACCTGTTTGGACTGGGTGGCAGCATTGTTGGATGCTGAGTTTATTTGTCACAACATTGTATTTGTTGCTTAAAGTTTCTATTCCAAAGGTGCAGATGAAAGAAATAATATTGTCTGTCTTAAAGTAACCAGCTATGCTATAGTGTGCACCAGGAAAAAAAACATCAGGGAGACAGCACACTGAGAGACAGACCTCACAGAAGTGTGGCTGTTGAAGAGACTGAGGCTCTGAATTCCTGAAATGCATACTCAGCTCTGCAACTACTTCATATATGATCTTGAGAATTTGATTTCTGACTTATATAGTATCAGGAATCCCTGTGAATGTTAAGTTTCTGTATTGTACTAGTGTGCAAAAGTCTGCTTCTAGAAGAGACGCTGTAATAACCTGTTCGAAGAAGGGCAACAAATAGGCGAGAAACAAAAGGGCTGTGCATTTTGCATTGCAATCATTACTTTCTTTTCTCTATACTACAGCACAGGGAAAGGATCAGTCTCCAGAAGACTTTAGTGAGGACTTGTTAACGAGCTTTAGGATCCTCACGTAAAGGAACAGGGAGATCATTGTGATGAGGAAAAAGCACTAAAAATGCCTTGGGTCTAATTAGGCCCAGAGCAGGACAAATGTCACAACTGTCTCCTAATATCAAGAAATCCAAAGCAACTCTTTCGGAAGGACTGTGATTCCCCTGGATGCAAAAGGCAGTAAGTTAAGTAAAGATGACAAGTGCAGCAATAATTAATCACACTTTCTTATCATTATCAGCTTACCCCCTTTCCTTGCCTGGGCAGACCCCCAGTGTTGTTCACAGCCATCATGATGACTGCTGTTCCCCCAGAGCCTTCAGAAAGCTAATGCTCAGCAAGCCTGAAACAGTGACTGCTGCTACTTAGAAATAGTCACCGTAGCCAGGATGTCTATGAACTGTCACCTTTGATAATTTCAAACATCATTGAAATGTTCCCCAAACTCTTCCTCTTCCTCTAGAAATGTTTCTAACTTTACCTGAGTTAAATCCCAAACTTGCTTATATTTACTTTGTTCCTCTGAGCTCCTCCTAGATGGCTGCTGCAGAAGAGAGGCTTGTACTGTTGCCAAAAGTGATATGCTATGAGGACATGCCTACTGGTGAATGGATGCATCTATAAAGGAGTAGTATTGCAGTGTCTGTGTTGCAGCACTGATTTTCAGGCATCTTGCTGCTTTGTATCCCAAGGCTCTCAGGTGAATGATGTCTCTCCCTGTGTAATGGATGGATCCCACTCACATGGTCAAGACCTGTGCTTTGCTTTAGGCAGCAGACAAGCATCTCCCTCTGCTCCCAGTTCAGAACCCTAAAACCTCTTTGGTATTAGATTAAAGTTCCTTTCAATTAAGGCAGAAAGGCCGTTTATTTTAAAATGTGTCATTCACTGATGGAAATTCCATACTTGTGTTGATATGGGTCCCTCCAGACTCGGGCAACACCTGAGCAGAGTTTGCATGCTCATGTGTGGTATCAACAATCCTGGAAGCCTAATGCCACTGTTGATCTAGTCTTACTTGCAAAATACAGCCTAGAGCAGGCTTCCGTATGGAACCTGGGTACTGAAACTTGAGAGCAAAGACCTGTGATTACTTTGGCATTGCACAAATAACTTGTTAGCTCAGTGAATTTTTAAATAGAAAAAAGAGCAAGCTTGTTGTTATACCTGTTCCAAATTTATCTATAGACAACAGTAATGCAGAACACTGTGGCAATCATGACATTCATTTCTCAAAGTGAATCAAATGAATAGAAATTGTTAAATGCTAGAGTACAATATAGCTTATAAAACCCAACAGACATCAGGAAACTTGTACTGATTGGACTCTTAGATGTTGTTTTCCTCTTGCTTGGGAAAGAGAATTGTAGTCAGCTTGCAATCTCCCTGGCATTGTTCATGAAGGAAGCAGACAAAAAGTACCAATGAAATAGAAGGGCTGCAATTTAGTTAATTTTATGCAAAACACAATCAGTATTCAAACTGGAAGTTACCAAGCAAAAATGTATTGATAGAGAAGCCAAAATATTCTCTGTGCATAAATGGTGAGATATTAAAACAAAATCTCAAAAAGACTCCTGAAGCTCATGTAACTGTAGGCCAGAGAAGATAGAAAGGTGAAGTTTGACACTACCGAAGTCAACAGGAGTTCAGTGAGGCCACGATTTAATCCCTGAGACCTTAGGTTATGCATCTATATGGTATGAACCAGTGCAGCACCGGTGTGACAGAAGACCTTGTTATCAGTAAGGACAAAGAGGAAAAAAAAAACTTTTTAGAAGTGTGATTAGAAGATTTAGAAGAGTTACTGCTTATAAAAATGGTTGCAAAGGATTTATTCTAAGAAGACAGTAGATGGGGAAGAGCATTAAAGAGGGCGGTAAAGGACAGAAATGGGAAGAACTGCAGGTCAGCTGGGGAATGTAATTGTGATGGTGACAGGTATGCAGAGATCTGCTTTCTAGTCTTGGAGACCTGAATTGCTGATGGTGGACATTGATATTTTATCTTTCATTTTATGTGGCGTGTTAGCATTAAAGTTAACTAAGTGGACACCAAATATTTCTGTACAGAACAATGTACACTCCTCTTTCCCAAACCTCATGCATCTCACTGTAATTTTCTAATTAATCAGCCTTTGTGCCTCTAATGCCTGAAAGTTCCAGTCCAGTGTGCATATTCCATCTCTGTAGCATAACCTCTGTCTGTAGTATGAATGCTTTCTCTGCCTTCGGTTTTAAATCTGCAGTATTCCTTGCATTGTAATCACTAACTGTGTTTAAAGACAACTAGAAGTTTGTTGTGAACTTTGTCTGAAGATCGTGTTGACCATTAATATTTAGAAAGGACGGTGGTTTACAGAGGAGAGCCAAAAGCTGTAAGCTTTCTAGTATGCTTTCAACATCTAGCATGCTTCCAGCATCCCGTTTAGGTTGGTTTAATGCCTAACCTACGCTGCAATTGAGGTTAGTGCTTTGGTTTTCCTTCAAGTTCCAGTTCTCCATATGCTGTTCTGTTTGCAAGATTTTCTTAACATAACTGTCTGGTATGGTTTGATGGTGTTTTGCTAGGATTCCTGTGTGTTCAGAAGCTAATAAAGCAACTGTCAACTCAAAGGCCCATCTTAAAATATGGCCCTACTGGCTTGGGATAAGAAACACAGAGATTCCTTGTCCAAGCCTCTTCTGTGGAATTCGTGACGCTATTTCAATTCCTTTGGTTTCCAGTAACCAAATAACCATTGGGGTCAAGCAGAAGTCAAGGTATAAAAATTTATCACTATGAGCTTCCTTACTTATAAGCTGGGCCATATGTTAGAGGAATGATCTGGACCATAGCAGTTGTCTTATATTTCTTGATGAGTGTTTGTGTGCATAATTCAAATGTACGTGTGTTTGAATTCCAGCTTGTATTGATTGAATTGGTCTCTGATAATAAACAAGATAAATAAATCAGATGGCAGTAAAAGCATTGATGTGCTGTATGGTGATGAGGGGTTAAATTCAGTGCTGTGACCTTGAGCAGGATGTAATTTCAAAAGTGCATTAAATATGATGATGACATAAAATAAGACTAAGGAAGCTGGAGGGGCAGAGGGATAGGGAGCAGAGAAGAAAACAAACTCATTCAAAATAATTTGGATTTATCAGGATTACAGGCTGATAAGTGGCTTATGCAGTTTATTGTGGGGAAGCATAAGGTAATGAGGCGGGGGACTGCAGGTAATCAGACTCCAGTTGGAGTGAGAGCAGTGTGGAATACAGATCAGAGCATGGCGAAAAGGGCACACGCAGCACTGGGGGAAGTCGTTTCTAAGGTGAATAGCTGTCTTGATGCTTCTTTTCTTACAGAGCTCAGCTATACAGCTGTGCTTGCTGCATGACTGAGAAACTGCTGGCCCTGCTAAAGAGGCTTCTGTTCAGCATTGTCAATCCGTGAGCTGGCTTGTAAATCAGAGATGGGTTTGAAATGCTTTTTCTCTTTGAGGATGTCCAAATACAGTTGTACCTTGTTCTGGGAGCATAAGTAAAGCAAAGAGGAAGATAGAGGGAATATAGCCACGTCAGCATGAATTAGTGACAGTCTGGGCTTATCTGCCAGTGTAAAAACAGCCAGTAATCCTTTCATGCTGGTTTGACCAGGAAAAAGTCATCCAAGGGCTATGAGATGGGTGCTTACTAATTGCAGGTGAATAGACGAGAGTCTAGCTTTTGATGTTACAGGAAAAGTGAACTGCAGCTGAGCTGCCTAATAGTCCATCACACTGACTTTAGGCTAGAAGAATAGAAAAAAAATGTATAGTTTCAGACTAATGAGCACCTTGCTGGGCCATAGTAAAGTGAAGAGAAATTGGTGAATCTTTCCTGTGTTTGCTAATCTGGAGATAAATTCCATGGTTTTGAAAGTTCTTGTGTTTCTTGGGTTCTCTGCATTGAAGTCTATTAATGTCCTCACAGCTTTCTTCATTATGTTAGATGACATATTAACTATTCCCGTTTAAAAGTGCTTTCTCAAATTTGACCTATATCTCTAACCGTCATTTTTACATTTAATGCCTAGAGCACATCAATAGCATATAGAACTCTTTTTCTTTGACTCCTCCTTGCTTGATTCTCTATTAGATGGAAATCCATTATTGTCTAGAAGGGTTGTGTTTGCAGTAGTTGAGTAAGGCAGTGAGGAGCTACAGGGAAAACTGAACTGGGAAGGACAGAAGCTAAGGTAAGTCATGAATGATAACTTAATCGCAAATCTTAATGCTTATGTTATATCAAAATTGAGCCATGCATGTAGAGTGGTGAAAGAATATTGGGGAAATAAAAGACATACTTGGAATTTTTCCTTTTCTGAGTCTCTTCAGGCTTTTGTGGCCTCTGATTAACATGCTGTCCAGCTCAGTGTCCCTGCCTGGGATACCAGAAGCATTCTGGATGCTCTTTGACATGCACTTTACCCCTATCCAGAGAGTACATCCTCCTGTGATTGCTTACATTGTTGTAATAATAATAATAAAAGAAAGGTGACCTCTATGTATTTATGCCCCATGTTTCTGTTATCCACTGGTTCTCTACAGCAAATGGCCAGTATTAGAGTCTTGGAGTTCTGTTGTCAGTTTGGGCTGTTGTCACACGCTTAGCTAATACCCTCTAGTAATTTTCTTATTCACATGCACGCTTAATGTCCTTAGTCATTAGACTGAAAAATGTTAGCCTTGTCATAGTTAGTGACTGGAAGCAGAAAAGTCCATTTAGTTCTCAGGGGAATGAATTCTAATTTTCTGCTTGTCAGAAAGTGACATTTTACATATTTTTCTCTTTTTTTTTCCCCACCAGTTTAGTGCTAAATTTAAATGTGTGTGTCATAGGAATAGACTTTTTGTCTGTGCTAAACACCCCAAAAGACTTGGCAGGTATCCAGTGTATGAGACTCTTGACCAATAGCTACTGCTAGAGCTCATTTCATGCACTGAAGTGAATGGGAGGTGAGAGTGAAAAGTTAGAAATAAGAGGTCATTGCAGAAGGCACATTAACATTGCATGTCAGAATGCATCTTTTTCCCCCAGAAAATATGGATGAAAAGCAGCTCATCTGGAATAAAATATCCAATGAAGAAAAATTATGTTAATCAAGCAGGCTCATACTAATATTTGTCATTAAGATGTGACACCTTCTATGTAATGTCACAAACTACTGGGAGCTATTGAAAAGTGTACTGCTTTGAAGGCATCCTGTCTGCAGATATTGAGCTCACTGTTCTATGAAAGGGAATAACTTGTGTCTTGAAAATTAGATGGCATTTATGGCAAAGAGAAATAATCCTCCCACAGATTACAGCTGTTCTTTGCATTGTGCTGGTGGTCTTATCTCATCAGTGGATATTTTATAATTTTTTGATACATTTCCATAAAGCTGTTCTGAGCAGGACATTGTGTGCTGGGAGCTGGATGTATTTTGAGGAAGAAACACCACTACAAAGAACTCGGAGTCTAAATTGAAAAGATGGATGAAATGAAAATGAGGGATGGTTATTTTGCTTTTTACAGATGGGAACTGAAGCAGGAAAGAGTGACTGTTGTGGCCAGAGCCACCCTGGGAGCCCACTGAATTGCATTCTGATCTTTGAAGTCCAACTGAAGTATCTTTACCATATATTGTCTTTCTGTTCCCTTGCTGGTGAAGTAGGTTTAATATGCACATGTTGAGCCAAACATGTTTTGCATATGTTTAGCTATATTCTGACCTTAGGAACATGAAGCAAGCTTTCCCTGATACAGTTAGGAGTGCTTTCATGAGTGGGCTTAACCCAAGGAGTGCAAAACAGTGTTGGCATTTAGTTTATGAAACATCCCCCTGGTGGACTTGTGGTGGAATTGGTGTGTGTGTTTGTTTGTTTTGTTGTTGTTGTTTTTTTACCAACTTGAGCTTCTCTGTGAGTTCTGGAAAAGAGAAGCCGGGCCAGTGGGTAATAAGCTGCATGGCTGATTGTCTGACCTCTTGTATTGTCTGCACACCAGGTGCTGATTAATGACTAGCATGTAACAAATTAATAAATTGATACCACAAACAAACCTATCTATTAGAGTTGCCTGTCAAATCTCTTCATTGTCTGGGACAGGAGAGAGATTTGTAGGCATTATGTTCCTCACTGTAAATAAATTCCTCTGGACTATGTGCTATCTTGACATCTTGCAGATATGATGTACAGATGAGATCAATTCTATTCCATAGATAATTTGATATGCGCTTAAAAAAAAAAAAAGCCTATTTTTGTTCTATGCAGATGTTCTTGAAGGGAAGGGTGAGTGGTCAGCTGAGCAACTGTGGGCTCAGGAGAAACAAGTTCAATATGTTGTCTTCCTGTACAGCCCCAGCATCTTGCCTCAAAGGGGTTATCCACACTACTTTCAGACAGCTAACTTTGAAGTCCAAAGAAAAGACCTTACTGCCCAAACTCCCTCTGTAGCTGTGTAGAGAAAGCAAAGGTCCTGTAGGGTATCATTTAAAGGTCTGAATTTGGACTGCAGTCCTGAATCATGATCAGAGGACTTTAAAATTTATCCATGTGAAATATTGAGCATCATTGACCTTTGTCTCTCTGAGCCAGAATCAACTCAGTTACTGTGATGCTACTGTTGTCATCAATGGGATATTAAAAGCACAAAAACTTTTGTGGATCTGGCCTTATTTGTAGGAAATAGAAACTGTTTGAAGGTGTTGTGATAATTGACAGATTACAGATAATAATGCTTGTGTAATAATCGGAGATTCAGATAGAATTCAGAGATGGTTTCTGAATCTACAGAAGCACCTCCAAATCCATAGTGTGGAGGGAAATAAATTCCTCGTTGGCCTGATTTTTCCATTCTCCTTACTTATGAAATATCTATTTTCTGTGCAGTTCTTTGGGCATGATTTATATATTATAATACATGACAAGTATATGTGTGCATAATTAGAAGGGATAATAAGGAAAAGTAGTTAATGAAATTGAATTATGCATAATAAAGCTGTAATTCTATAGAGAAGTCTGTAGTCATCAAAAGAGAATGAAGCTTGCTTGTTTTCTTCATGTTGTGAGAGACCTGAGCTGGAACTAGTCTTACATGCTTTAATACTTTGATGTCTCATTGTAATTAGAAAGAACCTCTTTTCTAACTCTTTACTTCATCTGTTTATGGGCCTTTCCTAAAGCAGCATATCCTGCCCTGCACTCTCTTCTTACTAACTTCCTATCCTTTTATGCTATTCAGGACCTGCAGGCACTGGGTCAGCTGTTATCAAGGCTTAATTTAAGGAGCATTTGTGATTAAACATGTCTGTAAATCTATTTGCTGCAGTTTGGACAGATATGGCCCTGCTGCAAGTGGCAGCTTGATTAGAGGACCTGGGACTCAGCTGAAGTCTAAACTGAGGGCTGTTTCTTAGAAGCACAGACTTTGGGGAGGTTCACAATCCAGTCCAGCTCTGCCAGACAGTAGGTGTGATATAGTCAGGTATGATTGTCAGGTATCCAAAAGCCCTCAGGTTTAGGTGAGAGCAGACAAAAAACGTCTTGGAATCTGAGCTATAGGACAAACACCGTAAACTGGATGTCACCTGGCCTTATGGGGACCATTCAGTAGGCATAAGCTTACGAGGCAACAGTGTGTACTCATCCACTTTTTCACATGAAAAAATGTGAAAATCATCAGTACAGAGCCCTTCTTCAAAACAGCAAGAGATTTGGCTCACTGGATATGATGACCCTTTCTCATATTTGGATGCTTTTGTTATACCATGAACACTGTCTGCATGTGCATTACAGCTCCAAAACAACTATAGCAATGCTGCCAGATACATGCATGAAATGAATATAAAATACATTCCAAATAATTGCAGTATTTATGTAATTTTGTGTCTTCCATGGTTCATGAAACCTCATCAGATTGTTAACTCCAGCAGAACCAGTAAGCTGATAGGTGCACACAGCAGTGCAGAGCGACCAAAATGAGCAGAACCAGCCTGGTAATGCCTGTCACTGTTGACAGTTAGTGAGTGATTAGCAATGACTCCAAGGGTACAAATGAAGGAAGAATTAAAAGCAGATTTAGGGAATCCTTTTTCCTCCTTCAGTCATTTAGGTAAAATACTGCACAAATACAAACAAATATGAAGAACCTGTTTGGTTCTGAACCATGGTGAGAGCTGTTGAAATTGTTGAAATCTTTTCTTATTTGCATACAAGTCAAATGATTAAGGGCATAGCTTCTAGGATAAAAACCATCAGTAGCGCTCCCTGAGAGCAGTACCACTGCTGCATACACCTTCCTTTCTCCTGTGACAGAAGCACCACAGCCAGCCTGGCTTCTCGGGACTTGGGATTAAGCAAGAAGGGCTGTTTTGTTGCCCCTAAGAACATGTCACCACAGAGAACTAACTACAACCAGGAAGGAAGTGAGGTGGGGGACATCTGTCTGCTCAAGTGAATGAATAACCAGTGTCCCTTCCCACTTTCTCTCCAGCCTGTGAGCCCTGTGACACTGGCACTACTTGGTAACTATCTTGGCTTCCATTAACAGAAGGAAAGGATGTGGGGTTTGTTCGTTAAGCAAGTATTATGCTAAGATGGAAGCTGTACTGCATGTAATGGGGCGCACAAGAAATTACTACGGATTGCATTTAAACAAAGGATATGACTGTGCTCTGGCAATAAGAGCATAATGGTTGCTTAGTTTTTCCAGACAAGGACTGTAGCTTGCTGTTTTTTTTGGGCTCTTGTTTTGTTTTTGTTTTCGCTCCAGCTTTTAAGGATGAGAATGTTGTGTCTGACGCATGTCAGCAAGCAGAGGAGATTCACTAGCATAGCTGGGTTCGTCTTGCTCCCCTGTGAGGAATAAAAGCATTAACTGTCTCTCACTTCAGGAGGAGAAGCGGGGGGTGTTTTCAGCCTACGAGAAGTGAGAAGGCATTGTCAGGTTTAGGTCAGGCTGGAGCACAAGGCTGTGTGGCACTCTCAGCAGGACGGATTAGCTGGGTGTCACACGGCAGCCTGGAGGCATCGTTCAGAAAAAGCAAGAGACAGAAGTGAGTGTGTGTGTGTGTGTGTGTGTGTGCGCGCGTGCAGGGTGTGGGGGGTGAAGGCTGCCATGTCTTGTTTTGGTGCAAGGCTGTTCTCTACAACAATGATCCTTCTGGAAAGCAGAGTTGGGAAGATGGATTGAATTAAGAGCCTTTATCAAGGAAGCAGAGAAAATGGCCACAGTTCCTACATTAGAACTATTTATAATGCTGTTGTCTGAGCTGTTAAAAACATTACTTAACAAAGCTCCTGAACAGTCATGTTTAATCCTAAACTGGTGCCTACAAGGCCTGATCCTGCAGTCAATTTCACCCAGTGAAGCTGGTGTCAGCAGAGCCATATAACTCTGAAAAGGACTAGGGGAGGAGAAGGATTCTTTTTGTTCTGTTTATTTCTACATGGTTGCATCTATTTTTATGCTTTGAAGTTCTTAGGTTTATTTCAATCACAGCTTTTTCAGTGAATCATATGAAGCATAGAGGGGGAAAATATGAGGGAAAGTGCCAAATTCAAAGCTGAGTCAAACAGGCAACATACACACCCAGGGACCACCAGGTGTAGTTTACATTAATAAAAACACAGTGTACTGACTCATCACTTCAAAATTTCAGCCAGATTTCAATATAGCATGTGGCACACATGTCACCAAAACAGGCTGTATGAGGTTATCACATGATGAAGAAACAGTAGAGCTTGGAATAGAGACCTGGTCAGCTGGCTCACAATAAAATCCATAAAAAAGTATCTCTATTATTATCATTCATCTTCTAACTTATTGATGCAATTCCTTCTCTCCATTCCAAAACAGTTAAATAGATACACACTTGAAAATCCCTAAAATTGTGGCTTGCCTCATTACTGCAATGTGTGCAATAGCCATAGGTTTAAGGATCCTTTGACACTGAGTGAATTCAGACCAAGCCCTAGCAACTTCAGTTTGCCTGTGCCTGATCTAAAGTTTGGGATTGGCATCCAAGCATTCAGAGGTTTTGCTGCCACTGGGCTTTAGATATGCTTCAGTATGGTTTGTATTGCAACACTGAAAATGCCCGAGGAACATGTATGGAACCCTGAGACACTGTCTTCTGGGTCTTACAAAGACATAGGAAAGTAGGACCAGAAGGAATTTCAAATGATCTTCCATTTTATCCCTCTGCCTGTGGCAGCATCAGCTTACACCTCTATTGTGTAATAGTTTTACGTCAATTATTTTAAAAGTAAATCTCGTATTTGAAATTTAGTTATTATTGATCATTTTAAATTGTGGAGAAATGAAGCAAAAGCTTGGACAGAGTTTTCTTAGTTTGTTACCAGGAAATGCAGGACTCTTAGATAACTTTTACTGAAATGAAAAAAGAAATTCACCGCTCTTTGGTGAAAAATGATTACCTTTTTCTCAGCTATCCTTGAAATCCTTAGCTTTTTGTTACCGATGCAAGTCAGGAGTAATAAACTTAAAAGATATAAAAGATATGACAGGTAATTATCCTCAGAGATACTCTCTAAAAAAGCTATTTTAATGTATTGTACTATAATGTACCTAGCATACCATAAAATGTAACCTCTATCATGCATTTCCAAAGAGTAGGAAGTATGCTTATTCTAAGCCCAGTTTTTTCAGATGCTCTCATCTCTTACAAAAGAAAAAAAAACGCACCAAGAAGTAACAACCAGCCTTTGATCTATAATTTCCTGTGCTGTTGCTAAACACAGTGAATTTTTTGTACTTGTAGAAGGTTTACTAAGGCTGTGTAATGTTACTTTTGAGATCAATGTACTGATTTGAGAATAAATAAAGCATTAAAGGCTGGAAAAATCTTACACTGGGGATCAGACATAATGATGCTTTTTGCTAACCTGCTTTAAAACCTTTTGAAGTGGCAGTGTTCCGAAGAATACCTTGCCTTGCATGTCCAGCCTGAATTTTGCATGTTATGGTAAATACAGCTGCATCTGCTTAAATGAGTAGGAATTAAAATTAACCTGCCTTGTTTACTTTTATGTCTGACTCCATCTGATCCTCCTTCTCTGAACATCTGGTGAACTGCCTCCCTGAATGCTGAGACGCTGTCCATAAGCTAGTGTTGCATGGTGGCCATCTGAAGCCCTGGCCGTTCATGGATGGAGGAGAGGAAAAGGCAAGTGCTTCAGGACACTCCTCATGAATACAACCCCCAGTTTCTCTGCAAGGCTTGTGCTAGGTGACCAGTGGCTTGCCACTATTCAGTGGTTTTGAACTCTGTAAGGGCCTGTAAAACCCAGTGCTCAGACTGATAAGCATGTCTTACTTTAAAGGTGGCAACATGCTAAGTCTTTCTGCACTGAGATTAAAAGCAGCACTGTGGTACTGTTCAGGTTATATCAGAAAATTTACCATTAGAAACCTTAATGAAAATAAATCCACCACTGAGACATACAAGAAAGAGTAGTCTTTTAATCTCTTTGACCTGTTCTCTGTGTAACAGAGCAAACGTTGACATGTGTGAGCAGCCTGAAACCCTAAAATATCTCCAAGTCATCTGACCAAAAGCATGTCCCTTTCCAGTGTTGTGTTTCACCGGTACAACATGGATCAGATTTTAGCAATTTGTGTTGTTTTTGCAAAGTTTCTCGTTTTGTTTTGAATATGGCTTTACTGCTGGTCTTTTCCATGTCTGATAGAGCAGACGGAATGGTCAAAGTTTCTTTCACTGGACCTGATCAGTTTCACAGCACAATGGTATTGTTTTCCAGTACAGTTCAATTTACTACACTATGGGCCTATGAAATGGTTTGATGTGCTTTGAACTAGTTAAATAACAGTTTGATGGGATGTGAAAACCCCAGGAGTCAGGAAGGAGGTAACAGTCAGCAAACGGGCCTTACCTGTGTTGCTACACTGATGCTTATGGTTTCAAGGGGAACTTAAATACAACACGTTTAGGAACATAATGCAAGGAGTGACCTGGACTGGGCTTCACATGGGAGTAGAGATTTTGGTCTGGTTGACAATGACTACATTAGACTAGTATTTGTTGCTTTGGGACTTTATAGAATATGGAAGAATCCACAAAGAATCCTTCACTAAAGGAAATGATGTATGTGAATGGGGAGCCTTAGATCTCCAAAAAGAAAAAAAAAATCCACCTCCCCTGTTTGGTAAGGCAGACAATCAGAATGAAAGTTACTTCAGGCTGACAGAGTAGCTAACAGCAGGAACTGCAGACAGTAATTTTTGTACAAGTTTAGGACTGTAGTGGGTATCTATTAGGATAGTGAGAGCACGTAACTTTTTGTAGCAATGTCTCATGTAGAATAGCAATTAGAGTTATTCTCTAAGTGGACACCTTTTACAGCAGCTAAATCAACTGGCCATCCACATGCTGCGGCTGCTTTTCATTTTGCTTCTCTCAAGATGTACAGCAACATATCTATGGTGACTGCAATCTGACCAGTGCTACTTACACAGAATCACTATTTTACTATCGTCTGATCAAAAATCTTTACTCTGATGCAAAATGCATTTAAATAAGTCTTTCAAATCTGAGCTCCCTGTAAAATATCTTGTATTAATTAAACTATAAATAGCAAGTGCCAGTACTATGCCAGTTCTAACAACAGAGAAAGAACACATTGTGAAGGAAAATGCACCAGTTTTTTGCCACACAGTTATGTTGTTGATAAAGCAAGCAAGTGCTTATGAGCAAGATAATTCTGATTTCATAGTTCAACTTAAATACAATTGTCATTTAAGTCTCTACTATAATTATTTCATCACACTCCCAGAAGGGTATAAGCAGGCACATATCCACAGTGGCAAAAAATGTATGGCTGACCTGTCTTCATGTCTTGCTGTGGTGACTGTGTATCAAATACACTTTTTTTTTTTTTTGCATATGCAATTTTGAAAGTGTTCTCCATAGTTTCTCTTTAAAAACAGCCTGTTAGCACAGAACTAGTTTAACTGAAAACAATAGTCTGAAAAATTTTAGTCAAGTAAGGAAGAATTGATGTCACTTTGCTAATATGAACCTTAGGCCACCAAAAGCTTTATAAATGACTACACCAAATGAAGCCTACACTGAAGCATAGAAGACATCTAAATACACTACCATGCTGTTTTCAAATTTTGGTTAAAAATAAACCACATTTTTTATATATGTTTAGAACATCTCATTCTCCTCTGACTTGCATAGAAGCGCAGGCCTAAGACATTTGTATAGAATTACAATTGTACTGACTTTTTTGCTGCATTTTTGAAGTGATTTAATTTTGTTTGGAGGCATTTTCCCAGTGTGTGCACTGAGTTTACTAACACTGTCCTGACCTTGGAGATAGTGTGATATTTTACAGTGTGCAGTGACATTTATGTGCCCAACTTGGCTCCAATAAATAGGTTAATTTCCACAAATTAGATGCCAGGTTTGAAACATTACAAGGTGATTTAATAAACCTGTATCAGCAATTTGGATTCACAATTGAGGCAGATGACTGGGCAGTCCTTTGCCAGTTGTAAATCCAAAACAGCTTCACAAATTTTTCAGGTATAAAGGGTCAAACTAGATGTGTTGGAAAAGAAATAGTTGGGTTTATAGTTTCACATATTCTTGAACACCAAAATCCCAAATATATGGATCAGCAATTTACTGATTTATGCTACAGGAAGTTAAAATTTTAGACAATACTCCTTACACATTCCACATTTATATTGCTTATATAAATAAGTATAGAAACCTAGTAATGAAAAGAAAGCATTTAAAATTTAAATTAAAAAATGATTTAAAATATTGTTCTTATAATTATCTTGCTTGTTCAGTGAACAGTTTCCACATATTATAGTTAGTAGCTAAACTGCAATTTAATTCAGATTTCCAGAGTCTGATTCCAAGTAATTCTTTATTCTGTTTTTTAAGTAACATGTCTGAAGTTAGTTCTGCTATGTATTCTCATTCTTCAGTAATCTTTCCAAAGGATATGAGTCACTTCTCCACTATTTGTAAAGAATATGGAAAAAGTAAAATATTATTTTGTGGGCACTTGGAACTGGATGTAAAAAAAATAGGTGGGATGTTGATAATTGTGAGTCATTTCTTGGGAAGAAGGGAAGAACAAACACTAGCTGCTGACCTACTGCTATGAAAGCCAAGGACTTACTGCTGACTCAAGAAGCAGATATTGATTGCTGCAGAAAACAATGGAGATCTTGCAGCAGGATTAAAGAGGAAAGTTTTTCCTCTTTAAGTAATAAGCAGTATTAAGGAACTGCCTGTGTTGATTTCTTGGAGGCTGTTATTTGTTTCAATAAAATGTTTTAAATGTTAGCCAGCTAGAACTAGAACCTGCAAATAGTTGCTACAACTAAATGAGGCTCCTTCTGAGTTTTCAGAAGTCCTGGCAAATCTTCAGGTAGGTAATGAAGTGCAAGACTGAACTCTACAACATTGAGGTAGCTACACACCAGTAACTCCCAGTGCAATCCTCTACTGTTAACAGATATGTAAATGTAAATATGTTTAATGTAAAATGTACATTGCAACACGGTAACACAAGAGAACTATATACTACTAAATACTACAGATTTCAGAAATAAATAGTAGTTAGCACATACATCACATAATCCATTTCACTTAAACAGATATTCATGTGCTTTGCTGTTAACGCATTCCTCTTATCTCCATTTGCTTTGCTAATATCATACTAATAAGTGTCTAGTGGCTTCTTTAATTGGTATCCAGGGGAACTATGTGTCTATTGTAAACCAAAAATCTTGGATTCCTCATTGCTGGCGGGAGGAACCAAGTCATACTGGTTTATCTGACAACGAGGGACAAGATTGGTCCAATGCTCATTCCAATGCTCATTCAGATGATATTTTGATTGATTTTAATGGCAGGTGACCATTGAAAATTTCATTAAGGGTATCATTTATAGAGTATGGAAATGTATTTAATTTTATCTCTCTCCACAGTATATTGTAATGTGCTATGTGCTGTGGTATGTCTGGTAAACAGGATACAGGTGAAATTCCACAAGCTTGCCAAGTCTAAAGGCTATGTGACAGACCTTTCAATCAAAGAGTGAGTAGTTGATAGCCTGAAGAATGTCTGGTAAGTTACTCAAGAAACTACTGGCATTGTTAATGTGTTTCGTGTCGTTTATTTATTTATTTTTTGTTGTTGTTTTTTTGATTCCTATACAAATATTTCTGAAAATGAGCTTGCCATAAGAAGTAATTTAATAACACATCTTTTTTTATATAAAATGTGGTAAATGATGTATGAAGATGGATGGATTTAGAAATTTTCAGTGCAAGAAAATATTTGTTGTAGGCCCATTTATCTTCTCTCTCTTTTTTTTTTTTTTTTTTAAGTGAAGTTACTTAGACTTCAACAGTCTGTTTCTGAGTTTCCACCAGTAGTGTTTGGTATAAACATTGGCATAAAAAACACCTGCAGTAACATAAATACTTTGTAACATAGGTTTACTTAGAAACTTTGGTTTAGAAACTTGCATTCTGATCAATTAATTGAACAACCAAAAAACTGTTTTGATACCAGAACTGTTTTTTGAAAGTGACTTAATTTTGCTAAATGGCCTTTGTATGCTTTACTTAAACCAATCAGGTAGTGCCACTGGAAACCACTTAATTACTTATCTAAGTACACAAACTGCCAGTAAAGCATGCACAATGCAAAAGACAATGCATTTAATAATTATTGACTTAACTAAACTTATTATTTGCCTGTTTTTTTCAAGCTGCAGTGGATATGCTATAATGAAGCTTGGTAATTATCTTTTCTAGAGGTGGTGGTTTTGGATTTTGTGTTTTTTTTTTTTTTTAATGAGGAAAGCTTCTTTCCAAATCTAAGGGTGCAATTCCATAGCAACTTGAGCCAATTTAAGACAAGCCTGCTACTATCCTCTGCCCCTTCCCATCCGTTTCTTATATCTCTTTTGTGCTAGCGCAGGCACTTGAGCAACTCAGTAGTAAGCTAGTCCAACGTGTTGATCTGACTGAAAACTGATTTTACAACACAGACTTCAATATTGGTAAGTGATGGGATAAGCAGCAGGGTAGGATTGTCAGGAACATGGCAGTCTGTATCTATGTTTGAATAAGCTGCTGTGAAACTGAGTCTGAATGGAGGCTTTCAGGGAGAAACAATTAAAAAAAAAAAATGTGCTCTGCCATTACAAAATATGTTTTTTAACCACTTTCAATAAATATTTTAAAATCATTTACTAATCTTAATAAAAGTAGTACTTCCTCTGTTATATTTATATCAGTTTATTCATTGTTGCTTCTAAGTAAATCTGAAGCAGTATTAACAGCCTGAACGCTACAGATTTCAAAAAATCAGCAACAAGTAAAATGCTACGTTATGATCACACATTACCAAAATGATTGTGGACATTTATATAAATAGATTTTAAAGGACAAATGTTTAATAGTCCAGTAGAGAACATTAACTTAGGAACGCAAATGGATCTACGTGCCTAATTGTTATTTCTTAATGTCAGTCAGAGGGCTCACATGGCCACTTCAAATCCTTGAAAAAGGTACCTTTGCAGCTTTGGATTTGAAAACAACGTTCGAGTTCCAACCCTGGAACAGCTGATCTCCAACCAATAAATCCCTGGGTAGTCTTAGGCACTGGAGGAGATGGATTCACCTAGAATGAAAGTAACATGTAGCATTCAATGATTAAAAGGTTTTTGATTGTAATTTCTGTCATGCAACATCCTCTTTTGTGCTCTAGTGGGCATGGAAATGAGAACCGATTAAAAATAGTGGGTTTAAATGCAATCAGATGAATTAATATCCTGAACACACACTGACATTAATGGAAGGAAATAAGAACTTCGAAAGATTGCCTAGTTGCATGCAAGTTTGATTTATAATAAAGGATGGTTTATAATTTAAAAAGTCATTAGGATAATTTAGGTCCCATTCTATAGTAAGGCACAGGGGAAAGTAAAATGGCCAAATTCCAGTGAAGTAACTAACTTTCATCTACCACTCTGTTGAAAAAGTCTTTTTAGTGCCTCAGTTAGTATGTATAACAGGAAATCAAAAACCAAAGCTATTGTTTAGTAGTATATATTAGTATACTTTATATATATATATNTGTTTCTAAGGGCTTTACTGGCTTTACATTATTAGGAGAAGAATTTAAGCTTCAGCTTTAACTTTTTTCCTTACAGAGTAATAATAATCTTTAAGCTACTTAACTTCTCTAAAGAGGAAAAACAGCATTTTATACTTGCTGCAATGTGTTTGGTAGCAATGCAGCTATGGAATAATAGTTTTGTGGCCAAATGCTGAAGATATTACTGACCAAGCTGGCTTTTGCATCCAGAAGTACTTATCCATTCCACTTTCTACTTTAAAAAGATGGGTAAGCATCAAGTTAATCTGCAACTGATCTCGCTAAAAAGGAATCAAACCAAAAGCCAACAGCCTCTGTTCACTGACTGCTGTGCTTACTTTGGCTGAATCATCCCAATTGGGCATGTTAGCATCTGGGGACTTAGTAGGGAAATACACAGCAAGAGAACAATGTTTCAGTTCTCTTGCCAGAGTTGCTTCACTTTGTTCTTTGGCCAAGATTAGAAAATGTTTATGATATTTAGGTGGAGCAGTTCCTCTGAAAAGATCATTTTTATGTCCAAAAGTGCCACCCACTGAGCAGGATAATGAAGGAAATCATGTCCTACTTATGATCTGGGGGAAGGGACTATGAAGAAGCAATTATTAATCTAACCTAGAGAGAAGAACAGATATAATGACTGTTACCATGAAGGTAAATGTGCAGAAAGACACATAGTTCTGAATAAGGACTTAAGAAACTTCACTCTGAATATGTAAAGGGTGACCTAAATCACAGTTAACCCGTCTTCCTCGGCAAAAAAAGATTCTGAGGTGAAATTGGAACTCTGATCCCTGTTTCAGTATGCACTGGGCTACACATGCTACTTTAGCAGCTGGTAACTGTGTGTGTGATTTATAACACACATACACCCTCATTGTGCAGCAGAGACAAACCTGACTGACTGAAACTGGATGCTTGAGACAAAACTGAAGAACAAGTAGCAATAATGGCAGAAATGCTGCCATTTAATTTCTCTGCCACACTCGGCACTTAATTTTTCTTTCAGTTTAATCTCAGTAAAAGCTTTTATTACTTGCTCACCTTATCTCACCACCTTTGGAATCCTTTGAAACAAAGTTCAATAAGTAGGGATTTTCAATCTCTTTTGTTTCCTTAATCTTCTCTAAGTGAACAAACTTTCCTTTTTGTTAGTGCTGCTTTCCCCTTTTACGAATATGTTCCTCTCCCATTGTCAGTGATTTAGCTGCTTGTATAGTTATTCTATTCAGTGGTGATTCTTACACTGTATATGTATAAATCAAACCATGGTTCACATTCCACTCATTTCCAACTGTGAACAACACATACATAAATACAAATCATACAATATAAAATCAAATATTCATGAATTGGCTCATTAGAATGGACTTCTCCTGGCCAACCTAATTCATGCCACTGAAGAGGACAGTGTCATTGTCTCTGCCAAAAAGAATACCGTCTTATATAAAGCTAGAAAAATGGCTGCATCTTAACCAATAGTTAAAACTGAGAGATCAGGTTATGATAAGCCACGAAGTAAGACATGTATATGTATAGTTGAGCAATGAACAGTCAGCAGTCATAAACGGCTCTGTGAGCACTCTTCTGTAATAAGCTGTACAGATGACTATTCTGTTACTAGATGTCACAAAGGAGAATATGAGGGAGGTGCCTTACAGAAAGATGATTACATACAGTGAAAGCTCTATGAACTAACAACCATATTCAAAGGGCAATTCCTTGTCTTAAATGAATGCTTTTAAAGCGTTGCTTGGGTTGCAAATACAATTTACTCTGACCTTTAGTTACAGGCCCACCTCTACAAGACAACTGATTTTCAGAGCTTGCGTGGTTTCTGAAGACAGGTATTGCTGTACTACAATTTTAAAATCTAATTTTCTAACCTTAATATATTTTTCCACAGGTGTCACAGGTCGAATCTGCAGATGTTCTGGAAGTTGTATCTTGGGCTTTGTTTTTTCTTTCTTTTCATCTTCAATCGACTGAAACCAAAATATCAACATTAAAAAATAGACTCTGATATCTATACCATTCTCCTCATTGTGGCATTTATACACCCTGTTCTTTCCACCTAAAATGGGACTACTTATTGTAGTGCTTTGGAAATTATTGTAATGTACTTTCTGTTTTCAGAAAGTGATATAATTCTGAATTTCAGATGAAAGGCAAAATACTGCTGAGTGATTCCAACGCTCTTAATTGCACCACCAGTCCAAAAAGGGCTAGAAAGATATCTTATGTATCTCATATGACCACAAAACAAAGATTAATAAATGGTAAATGCACATGTTCACCAATAGTAATGCATAGAGTTTGTCAGCTTTTCAGCTGTAGATCTATTAGCATTGTGCAAAGGAGGTATATGTGACAGACTGTGGTTATTAAGGATGGATGTTGAAGCCTAGAGGACCAAATATTTCAAAGGTGCTACCTTGGCTGCCTACAGGAATTTTCAAAAAATCCTGGAACAGATTAAGGACTCCTAGCCCCATGGAAAGTAAATTTATAACTTTACTCAGGGGTTGCATCAATCCTGTTCTTTAGCAATGAAATATCATGATTCCAAATGTAACATTATGTGATACTATATTCTAATACCTAAATGTCACTGAGAATAGACATCTCTCCAAATATTTTAGTTTGCTGTAAATTTCTCCACTGAAAATTTAATTAGCTAGAACCTTTTCACCTTGATTTTTAAACTACCATATGGAGAGACAAAGGGGAAATATTTTCCTGTCAGTGTGCATCTAGTACTTGTTAGCACTACTGGGAGTCGTGTTTCTCAAGAGAAATATATCAGAATGTGCATAGCATATAAATTACCACTTGCCATATTTTATTCAGAGGAAAGCTGAAACTTTGAACCCATCTTAAAGGTACTGCATTTGTTAACTGTCAGCCTAACTTAGAAAAGCATACTCAGTACTTTTCTACTTCTGTGCTCTCATGCTGTGCCCAGATAAATTTGTGTGCAAGTAAATTTCACGTGTTGCTTATATCCCATTCAACTTTACCTCAGGAGGTGTTTTCAAGAATCCCCATTTGTGAGACCATCTTCTTGCAGCTTCTAGTTCACTTTCAATGTATTTTTTCCTGAAACAGATAAACATTTGAGAAAACTTTGAAAGTTACCTTTTAAAAAATAAACAAACAAACAAACAAACCCAACAACTGATGTCAAAAAGCACAGCAATTTAGCATGAATCTTTAGTCCTCCGCCTCAAAATAGCAAGTTTATGTATGTGTTAACAACTCTTTGACTCGGGGATAATGGGAAATATTTTCCATTGGTTGGAAATGAAATACTACCCATGAATGTACTTCCTCGCAGACTACGTTTTTATGTTAGGAATTGGAGGAGGTCACGCCTGTTATGACACCTTTTTTGAAAGGGGTGAAACGTAAGCACCACTGTGCTCTCATACACCTGCTTGGAACTCCATTTGCTATCGACTGACGGAACGGCTCCGTCCCCCTCCCAGCCCCAGCCCCGCCGCCCGTTGCTCACGTCAAGAGGGAGGCTGGAGAGGCCGGGACACCGGGAAACGTGGAGCACAGGAGCGGGGCTGGCTGCTCCGGGTCTCTTACGTGCTGCTTTGCCCGTCCAGCCGCTTGAGGGTATAAAAAACCCTGAGGCTGTCTGAAGATGTCGGGCACACGCGGTGTGGGGGGCACCTGGCTGTGCAAATTCACGTGGAATGGAAACAGGAACAAGCTCCTCCTGCCTATGCCGACAGCGCGAGGCTGAGAGCAGAGCTCCCTGGGGGAGGCTGCCTTGAGTGGCAGCGGAAGGAGGCAGACGGAGAGAAACAGCAGAGGAGGCCCGGGGCCGGCGGCCGTGTGGGGAGAGCTGAGGCCGTTACCAGCAATTGTCCTCCGCTACGAAGTTGCACGGCTGCGCCGCGTCGGTGCGCCGGTGCGCCATGTTCCCCGGCCGGGGGCCGGGCCGGGCCGGGCCGGGCCGTTTGGACGTTGCTAGGCGACGGCAGCAGAGGCGGTGCTCGTGCCGACGGCGGGTACAAAAGGGCGGGAAAGGCAGGCGCGAGCTGCAGGCGTTGGCGCTGTGAGGGCTGCCCGAGGCGCCGCCTTTCCTCGGCCGCCCGCAGCGCGTCCATGTAGCGCCTCCGGCCGTCGTCGTCCTCCTCCTCCTCCTCTCGTCCCGGTGCAGCCACCCTCTGTTCTCCAACAGTGGAGAGTAACCCTCCTGAAGTGACATCATAACCCACGTCTCTCAGGTGAAAGGCTAAAAATACCCACTCCGTGGTTTTTGGTCATCTTTAAGTCCCTAAGGAAAGCAGTGGAAGTGCACTTGATGTTGCCAGTAATTTTGTTTATTTATTTATTTTAAGTGCCCCTCGGTAGGAAAACATGTTTGAACTAAGCTGATGAAGTGTGTGAGGAGTTACCATATTTCAGAGGCAGAGATGAAGAGATATTTTTCTAAACTCAAAGTTGTGTTGGTGAGCCAGGTTCCCCATAACAGAAAAAAAAAAAAAACAGTTGGACACCTTGCTGGGCACTGAGCTGTTCAGTCTTTTTTTTTTTTTTTTAACTGGACGAGTGAATTTGTTCAACAGCTAAAAACTTGCAATATTTTTAATTGTTTGTAATGGATGTGAAAATTGGTTGAAGGGTGCCATTTTTTTTATTCCAAAGAGAATCGGCTTGTTAATGTGTCCAAAACCTAATCTGTGTGTGCTGTGATGGATGTTTGCTTCCATTTCCTAGTTTTTTAACTCGCTGTCTCTAGTCCCTTGGTCCTCTTGATGTGCACCTTGATATACACATCTGATTTTTGGTTATTATAGTAGGAAATAGCATAGATCTTGTAGATCTCTTTGTCTTGAAGTCATTCTTTACAAACTACATGCTAATATTAGAAGATCTGAGAAAGATCTCTGTACACTTTAAGGTTTGTATGTTAAAACTCCCCAAAATACTTACAGCTTGTAAAAAGTTCATTGTGCTCCAAAATATTAACGTTTTTGGCTCTCCATCAATTTTTTTGGTGCTTTTATTTGCTTGCAGTTGCTTTATAAATCATTTCAACAATTAGTGTAGCCAACTGGCTCTTTGTACTTACGGGTTTAAATAGTTCCCTGGCCCCTTTATGGGAACGGCTTTGTACTAGCACTGTAAATAGTTAATGTAACTTTTTGACACCTTTGGACAATTATTATCCTTATTATAAAATAAATGCAGAAGGATTTTGACCTAAGCTGAGTGGTTTATAGGTACTATGTTTGAATGCTTAGTTGCTAGCTTTTTTTCTTCTGTTGAGCAAAGTATCTAAAGGTCTTAAATACTTGAATATGAGAAAGCTGTAAATACCTTTAGCAGTCATTTTAGACATACTAAGAAATTCTGTTTAAATAAGAGAAAAAAATCATTCTGTAGTCCTAAAATAGCAATTAATACTGCTCTTCTGGGTCTCTAAAAATCATTAAACTATCAACAAATAGAATATTTCACTTTCATGCCATTTCTTGATTCTCTAATTGATAATTAGACTAGCAATTAGATCAGCTGGGGCTCCTATCACACCCATAAATGCTTACTCATTGTCCTATTTAATTAACTCCTGCTGCTTAGTCACATTTATCTCAGGAGCTCTCTTATTACAGTCTGGATGCTTTCTGTGAAAATAAGTAATTTGTTAATGAAAACAATCAAACTGATAGTTTACTATGTGTCAGGATTTAAACTGCAGTAGCATTTGTCAAGAGAGAATGAAACTTATACTAATTTTATGAAAATAGGACTTCATAATGTTCAGTGTTTCTCTTTTGGTAATTGATTATTTTTCAGATATGGGGATGCAAGTAAGTGAGTTGTTAGTTTTTGGTCTTATTAGGTTCTTATGAGCACAGGACAATATTGAAACTCGTGTGGTATGAGGAAATGAAGTGAAATAGGATTTTAATGAGCTACTAGCTATATATAACAGAATGACTGTACAGAATGACTTAGGGATACATGTCCATTGAGATTCAAAGGTCATATGCTGAAAGTCTGGGTCTTGTAGGTACACACAGCAGCATTTGTCAACATGTGGCAAAAGTTGAACTAGATAATAGATCACTCAAGATGCATGTTTAAATAGAATCAAGTCTAAAGACTTGGTGCCTACAAGCAACATTCAGATCTTCTAAGACTGGTAAACTAATGTGGATACAGCCATAAATGCTAAAATTCTAATACTACTGCTTATTCCTCTTCCAGTTAGAAATTATCCAATATTCAGGTGCTCAGTAGTGCTGCTGTTGATAAAGTGAACTTTCTTCAAGAACTTACAACCTGTATGTAACTCAAGAGTTGCAGATATCCTTTCACCTGCCATGAGACATCACCGTATTACTGTGGAATTGGTTTCTCTTTTTTTTGTTTGTTTGTTTGTTTTTACAGACCCTTCATTCCCTTCTCACAGCAGACAGTACAAATGCTAGTGTTTGCTAAAACAAACCAAGTGGAAAACAAGATGATTTAACCCACACTCCTCTGTATTCTACCAATGTTATCACCAGCACATGATGGGGCAGTGCAGGAAGGCTTAGAGGAGGGCAGCACTGGATGATAATGCTAGGTCTGAGTGTTTACAAAGATATAGCCTTGGGATGTTGTGTTGACACACAATCCTTGATCTCTTTACTAAGAGCTCTACATTGTTCAGGCTGGAGATTTACTAGGAAAAAGTACAACTGAGTATCCTCTGTGAGAAGTATGGGATTTTTGCTATTTTACTGTTGTACTCTCCCATGTACATACGAAGTGTAGGCAGAGGTGGCTTGGGGAACAGCAGTGTAATGTGGTTTGGCAAGACAGTTCCTGAGAAGCTCATCTGCTTGGCTCAGCTCAGAGGAGGTCCTAGCAATGTAAGGTGTCTCGACTTTTGGTAGACTCGGGCATGTGGCAATATAAAAGTGCCTGGGAGATTGTTCTAACCCCGTCCACTCGTGCTGTTGTAACGATGTACTTCATCATGAACTGTAGCAACTGTCATAGTGAATGGGAAAGCAACAATACAAATTATAAAATATGACTTTTTTTTCCCCTTTATGATCTGAAAGCTTGCAAGTTGAGAAGTACTCGTCACTAACTGAAGCTTTGAATAGTGTACTTGTTTTCTGAACACTTTTGAAACAAACTAGCAACAGTAAAGTTCTAGCATAACAGAAACATGTTCCTTATGAAGAGCTGGGCATTATAGATGCAATTCTCTCTGCACAGGAACAGCTACAGCATAGGGGGCTCTGCAACTTCTGTTGTATTGTGTCCCTCTGGCATAGATGTTGCTGTTGTTTTCTATCCGAGAAATTGCTGTTTTCTATCTGAGATGTTCAGACAGTGCAGCGTAATACATGTGCGATGAAAAGCACGTTAGTGGTTTGGGGAATTGTCTCTGGGCTGTGCTGCTATCATGTACGTGACCAATAAGTCCCATACTCTCCTGATGTGATATGACTGGTGCTGTACATCTGGCAGCTCCGTAGGGGCAACTGTCAGTGCTCAGACTAGGCTGCTTGGCTGGAAAACACAAATATTCTACACAGATGGGAGATAAAGCAGCGAGGGAAAGGAGAATGCTAATGTCCCTAAGGAAACCCCCAGTGCTGTGCATACCAGTCCATGTTCTCTGGTTTTATTTCTGAAGGCCTGCACTTCACACTATAAACACTACCATCTTTGCATCTAAGAACATGAAAAACGTTATTTTCTTTCAGGTGCACACTAACCATTGCTGCTTCTCCTCTGAGGTGAAACCTCTGAAAATGAAGATGTTTGCTGAGATGTATATGTATCTACGCTTATGTTCTTCCATTGAAAATGCTTACCAAAAATATTGATTAGTACTGACAGTTCTGCAGTTGTTGCCCCATGATACTATTTGCAATACTAAGTGTCGAAGCCTAATAGAGGAGATTGTAGAAATAACTCGGCTCTTTTGCTAATGTTTCTAACTATTTTGGATGTAGGCAGCTTACGTGGTAAACTGCTTTGTTAAGATTACTGTGATTTGTTTTAAGTAAACTAAGTACTATTGACACTATGGACTCTGGCTTCATTCCAAACAAAACAACAACAACAAAACCAAAAAACCCCACACCAACAAACCCAAAACAAACAGACAAAAACAAAACAAATGAAAAACTGCTAAAGTCTGTAAGAATCAAAAATATGTTAAATGAAGTTCCTGGATTACTATTTGTTGGAAGAATCCGTGGCCTGGTTAGAACTATTGTATTTTGTAGTGAAATTTAGAATGGTCATGATCTTATTGTGGCTGTAATTATCCCATGACTTTTGAACAGTGTCTGATGTCTCTCTTTTCCCAATAAAATATTTTCTTTTCTTCCCATAAAATGTCATGTACAGCTACAGCTTTATGCAGATTTCTGTGCTTGAGAAGTATCAACGATCTTTATTGAATTTAGATATTTGTCAGTAATTCTTCTAGTTTTATTTGTTTTTGAGAAGCTTCATTGCTTTTGGTTCAAAATAAAGATTTACATGAGATACCTCATCGATCCTGGATGGATACACTTACATTTATACTGGAGTTGGTGGAGTAAGTATACATGCTCCCCAAATAAAATTATTTCTACTAGTGACATGGAGGGCTTTGTCATTTTCAAATTGGAGGACATGTTTACATTAAAATTCTTTATTCATAGGCATTGCCTCTGAGCACTACTCCTCAGCTCCAGTTGCAGAGGGCTTGCAGAATGCTGCCTGATTGCAATTTGAAAGATCAGGAACATGACCACCACTTCTAGCCTTCTCAGTGTAAACAGTTCTTGTAAATGCCCATGTGTAACGTGTACCAGAATTCTCCTCCGTTACGTGCTGGAGTACCTAGGCATAATATGAATTAAAGATGAAGTAAAAAGACATAATTTTGAATTTTGTTGCATTATATAAACTGAAATCAAGCTCTTCATGGTCTTTGAAAGTATTTTTTGTCTCAGTACAGTGCATGTTTCAAATCAGAAGAGTTGCCATTTTTCTTTTTGCATGAAAGGCAGGGGGTCCAGGACATTTTAATAGCTTTCATATTCTACTCTGCAAATATATTATTGCAGCACAATAGTTTCTTTGCATGAGAATTGCTTAAATGATTCAAAATGGATTGAAAAATATATTTCAAGTTTTAATTTTATGCACAGAACATTAATGAGCAGTGCCCCTTAGAGACTTGCTGTCAGTTTAACATATTCACAATAATCTCAACACAGATGTTATTCCATCTAAATCCTTTTAGAGAGAAGAAACTAGTAATTTTTCCTTGGAGAACATCAGAAAATATATTATTGTTGAAATTACATTTTGATCCCAGAATGCTGTGTAAAATATCATTGCTAGGAAGAATAAGCAGCACATTGTTTCTGAGGTGATATGCATGTAAAACTTTTCTGAGCCTTTTGTAAATTTTAAAACAAGTGAAAATTTTGTTAGTCCCATGTGATTTTGCTTCCTTTGAGGGTGATGGTAGGTGACGCTGTCTATGAGCATCTCATTGTGCTCTAATTTACAAGGGTATTTGGTTTTAGTTCAGATTGCTCTATTTGCAGCTATGAAGTGATAAAGTTATTTTCTTTATTAGATGCATTTTTCTGTGCTTCCTCTGAGCTACATGCATTAAAATATGTGCTAGGAGGAAAGTATATACTTAGAACAATTTTTTTGTTGTTGTTGGAAACATTTGAAGTATGCTTTGTTTTGTGTTCTTTAATATGCCAGTGTTTTGCTTTTTAGTGCACTGGTGTTGTACTCTGTTTTTGTATGTTTTGAAAGATTTTTTTATATTAGACTAGTCTTAGTAGAGTACGGCAGGTAAGTGTTGGATGACTCATAGCAATGATTCTGCTATTTTCCCATGTTCTAAGAATTCTTCTAGGACTGCATAAATACAAGAATAATTCTTAAAGCTGTTGATAGTGGAGTGCATACTACATCATCGGTTACATGCAAAGATAGCTGGTTGGAATAAGTTCCCATCAGATTTCACAGAAGTCTTGTGGGGAAAGAGGGGTGTGAAAGGTGGGAGTGCAGTTTATCCATTACAAAAAGCAGGAGAATTACCAGTTCTAGTCAACGCAGTGTTCCAACCCCTTCTTGGGAAAGAACCGCAGCAACTGCAGCCATTTTGTGGGGGCTATCGACAATAATAAATGTTGCAGTTTATAACACATGACGTAAGATCTCTGTTTCAAGGCTAAGGTCTGTTTTATGAGCCTTGATGCAGAAAATTGTATGGGAGGATGACTTGCTGAAACAACAGTGCGATGGAATGCCCTTTATGCAAATGTATTTGTTTTGCAAAAGCAGATAGCTTGATGTGAAATAGCTGTTCATTTCTCCACTTTGCTGTTAAGAAGGCTGAAGGGAAAACAACTGTTAATACGATGATATAAAATAGCTGCAAAACTGTAAGCAAACAAAAGTCTCAGATAAAAATTCCAAATACAACTGCTGGGTTTAAATAGAATATATTTTTATTTAAAGTTAAAAATGAACCCAAATCCAATTCAAATGTAAAGGTAATTCATATAATCCTACCACTAAATTTTTTAAACTACTAATGCATTTTTTATTGATTGAGCTTGTAAATATAAAATTTTGACATGCATTTAAATATTGATAGAAATGTGTTCTAGATACACAAATATAAAATATTCTTTTGTGTTTTTAAGGAAAAAGGAATACAATAATTTGCCTACTCTTGTAGCAGATTTTCAGTGTGTATTAATGACATTAAAGGCACTTATCACTTGCTTTGGGTTCACTAAATTATAGCACTTGATAAATTTGCCTCTGTTGGTCACACTACTTGATCTTTTGTTTATGTAAATTTTTAAGTGTGTGATTGGAAAGATTTGTACGTCTTAAAGTCAGACGGGAATGAATGAAGTAAATGGAACTTCTGGACCTAGAAAATATTTCTAATCAAATCTGAAGATACTGTTTTCAGAGGAAGTCTATCAAAATTGTGGATTATTCCTATTGATCTGAGTAAAATGATACAGATATGAGCATGGATTGAAAATATCATACTTCTACTCCTTAAATCCTTTTTATATATAAATATCTATAAAAATTCTCAGAATTCCTTAAATTATTTCTTTTAAGACAAGGAGAGAATAATTAAAAAAAAA